>JAVJIF010013864.1:0-156703 GCA_038442645.1 Agave tequilana
TGGAATTTCGTGAATAAACTAGAAAAGGAGCTCATCGCGAGGTGGAGTTTCAAGGAAGACCGCAATGGGACATGAACCAGGTTAGAGTATTATGGAAGAGAAAGGGTTGTAGGATCTAAAAATAATGGTAACACACACTAAATAAAGATGAATAGCGTTAAATAAAATACTTGCAAGAAAGAAAATAAATCTCAGAAAATAATACAAACGTAAACACGAGAGATTTATCCTGGTTCGGTCCTAGTGACCTAACGTCCAGTCCCCAAGTAACCCGCTTGAGATTTTTCTTATCCTGATTTTATACAGCCAAAATCAACTCCTTATACATCACTTGACAAAACAACCTTTATCAAATCTATACAACTCTTCTCTACACCAAGAAGACAACTTCCTTGTACAACTCTTCTCAACACTAAGAAGATAATCTTGTACAACTCTTCTCTTTGAATAATTTCAAAGTATCCTATAGCCTTGAAACTTGTATGTGATCGTGAACAAGAACTCATATAGGTGGACTCTCAGAATTCTTCACAATAGGATTAAAATTGTGTGAAGAAATGAAAATGGAAACTAGTTTTCTGAAAAACAGAATTTTTCAACAGAGTTTGGACAGAAAACTAATGTTTTGAATTGGTATGTTTAGCCTAGGATAATATCCTTATTATAGGTGAAATCAATGGTCAGTTAGGAAAGTTATCAACTCAAATTTGAATATCAGAACATTAGATAAACACCAAAAAATCAATAATTGATTAACAGTCAGAAACTGTCTATAGTCGACTAGGGTATGAAATTGATCGACTAATAGAACAAGTTTTGCCTGAGTTAGTCGACTAGTCAAGGTATCCAATCGACTACATCAAGACTGACACAGAAAGATAAGTCTCTAAAACTAAAATTTAGTCGACCAGCAGAAAGGGTTAGTCGATTACAACTTGAATTAGTCGACTAATACTGCTTACAGTAAAGAAATAGAAAGTTGATATATATCTGTGAAAATACTTAGTCGACTATATAGAGGAGTAAGTCGACTAGAGGATATATTAGTCGACTAGACTTGGGTATAAGTCGATTATATGATTATATTGTGTGTGTGTGTTCAAGACTTTTAACAATCTATAAAAAATACACAAAAATCCAAATATCCTTGAATAATCTGAGCACTTAGAACTCATCATTAGCTTTTGAGATTGAGCTCCAATGAATCTGCATCACAATTGTTATCATCAAATTTAGGTTCCAATATTCTCTCCCTTTTTGAGATGACAAGTAGTGTGCACATAAACTCTCCTACAGAGCTTAACTCCCCTTACAGAGAACAGGTTATAACAAATATAGAAAACAAGTGTTCTCCCCCTGCAAAAAGTATATCATGACACATATATATATGATAAATTATATTTTGCATTATCAAGTGTTTGAAATAATCAAGATATCACTTTTTTATAAGCTACCTATAAGACAAACATTTTGAATGGTACCAATCATAATAGGGTCAAAAACAATTAACCTTTAGGAACCCAAACCCAATTTGACTTTGGTTTCTATTTTTTAGTATAAACATAATCACAAGAATTACATACATGATGTATATATGATGCAATATAAGAATTTTTATCCATAATACTTAAATTTTTAGGAATTCATATAAATTTGTTCTTAATTCTTTTTGAAATAGTATCAGTATTTCTTTTCACAAAAGAATTATATGGATTATGATTCTTTTCATAAACATGTGTAGATTTATGTTTGGAAAATCAAGACCAATTGTAGATTTTTCAAACTTATTTTGAAACCAAACTCAAATGATTATTGTGAAATCTTTTGAAATAACACCAAAATGATTATTGAAATCTTTTGATAAGACACTAAATCATTTAAATTTTCTTTTCCTTTATTAAATTTTGTCATATTTTTCAAAATTTATTCATATTTAACTTTGAAAGTTGACATTTCTTTATCTAAAATTAAAATTCTAGAATTTAAAGTAGTTTCTCTTTGAAGCAAAACATTCTCCTTTAAAAAATTCTCATTATCCTTTTTTAAAGGTAATATAACTTTTTCAAAGTCATCCTTTTAAGAAATTAAAGAAGAAATTTGAGAAACATAAAATAAAGTTTCTTCATTGAGTCTTTCATTTTTCTTTATTAAAATTTTATTTTTATCTTTTCATTCTTAAGATCATCATATATTCATGAAATGCATCTAATAATTCAGTATATTGTGCCTCATCTTCTTCTTGAGCCATAAAACAACATTTGCAGTTTCAGTGGCTCTTCATCGTCAGAGGAAGATGAATCACTATTCTCCCATGATACCTGATAATCTTTCTTTTTTTTGTTGAATTTGTTGAACTTGAATTTCCTTTTGTTCTTTAGCAATGGGCAATCCTTCTTTATATGACCTGTTTATTATAATTAAAACATGTAGGATTAAACTTACCTTACTTCAAGAACTTTCTAAATTTTCTTGAGAGCATTGTCATCTCCTCTTCATCATCATCTGAATTGTCCATATCTGAGAATGTATGGAAGGCAAGTATTTTCTTCTTTGATTGAGGTTGTTGTTCATCTTTCTTTCGATATTCAAGTTGCACTTCATAGGCCATTAAATTATCAATAAGGTTTTCTAATGACATTGTTGAGAGATTTTTTGCTTCTTCTATTGCAGTGATTTTTTTCTCCCAATCTAATGTGAGTGCACGAAGAATCTTTCTAACTTTTTTCACTTGAGTGTATTTCTTTCCAAGGGCTACTAAGGAATTTGTAATGTCGGTGAACCTTATAATCATTTCTGAAATGATTTCATTCTCCTTCATTTGAAGAGTTCAAACCTGTGAATAAGAGTAAAAATTTTAGATTCTTTAACTTTATTAGTACCTTCATGTGTTACCTGTAAAATCTTCCATATTTGATTTGCTGATTTGGCCGTTGACACGCGATTGAATTTTTCTTTGTTCAAGGCACAGAACAGCGCGTTCATTGCTTTGGTATCCAGATTTACAGACTTCTTTTGTTCTTCACTCCACGCATTGTAATTAGTGGTCGGCTTGGTGTAAGGTGCTTCCACTATGTTTCTTAGTTCATAGTTGAGAGATTACAAGTATATCTTCATTCTACACTTTCAGTAGTTGTAGTTTGATCCATCAAATAATGGTGGACGTTGTGTAGAATGTCCTTCTCTGAATTATGGTGAATGAAACTCTGTTGCCATCCTTGTTGATGTAGGGTGTTGACCGGGTATGCAGGGCTCTGATACCAAATGTAGGATCTAAAAATAATGGCAACACACACTAAAACAAAGATGAATAGCATTAAAAAAAATACTTGCAAGAAAGGAAATAAATCTCAGAAAATAATGCAAACGCAAACACGAGAGATTTTATCCTAGTTCGGTCCTCATGACCTACGTCCAGTCCCCATGCAACCCGCTTAAGATTTTCCTTATCCGTATTTTGTACAGCCAAAATCAACTCCTTATACACCACTTGACAAAATAACCTTTGTCAAATCCATACAACTCTTTTCTGTTGGCCCAAAGGCCCATCACTCTAGTTTTGATGATGATCAACTCATGAAGTTATGTTTACTAATGATCTTGTGTTTAATTAGTGACAGATTCATTATCAAGATCTTAGTAGGTGCATAGCTCAACAAAGGATAAAATGCCAAGATTTGGAGCTAGCACGGTGTGATCCAAGGAGCTTTTGGATCAAGCTTGGACCAAGTCAAGAAGATGAGAAGCCTTCAAGTGAAGACTTTAAGAAGATGAAGACTTGTGTCTAGGTATAAGATTTTTGTTTTTTAGATAAAATGTAAAGGATAGATAGTTGGTGGATTGCTCAAGTATATATCACACACACACTCTTGATAGAATTATTTTCATAAAAGATTTTTTAATTTAGAAAGATTTTTCTTTGTGACAAAATACTATTTGGATTTTGGTATTGTCATGTATACATATCTTTTATCCAAAACCAAGTTTAGAGCTTTATGATAAAACTTAGATATTTCATCTTATTTGTGTAGTGGATCATATCCATACACACTATGCCTTAAAATGAATTATAATATCTTGTTTTTGTATTTGAAGATGTTTTGGAAAAATAAAGTTTAGAAAACATGTTTTGAAAATACAGTTTTTATCATGAGCTAAATATTTTCATATTACAAAAATAGTCCAATCTTTTATAACATGCCTTGATTTTGTGCAAGCATGTTTGATTATCAAAGTATATTGGTTAAACTATTTTTGTAGATTTTTATGTATTTTATGGGATTTTATTTAAGCCAAAAGACTAACTTTTTAATCCCAGAAAACTGTTTCAGGCTTCGTATAAGTCGACTAGCATCCTTTAATAGTCGACTAATATGAAGTCGGCCGACCGGACCGGTCGACCGACGTGCACAAACGTTCACGCCTTTGTGTACTGGAGGACGGCCGACCGTGCCGGTCGACCGCTCCAGAGAGCAGTGCTCTCTGGAAAGTTCGGCGACCGCACGGGTCGACCGACAGAGAGTTGGACTCTCAGCTCCAGTGGGTCGGTCGACCCTGACGGTCGACCGTGGCTCCAACGGTCAGAAATCCGACCGTTGGCGGTCGACCGCACCGGTCGACCAGCCGCTCTGACAGACCCCAACGGCTAGTTTTCTGGCAGCCTATAAATTGGGGGTTTTGTCATTGTTTTGTAACAAGATTTGGAGAAGTTTTTAGAGCCAGTTTTTTCCACTCTTTTCAGAAGTTTTTCTCCACAAAATAGAGAGCAAATATTTCCAATCAAAAGGAAAGTTTTATCAAGAGTGTAAAAGAGAATTTCTTGAGTTTTCCTCCACCATCTCTTTCCTTGTTTTCTCACACAAACACTTGAGCATCCATTGATCTATTCATCTTATAGGAGTGTTGTAGTGAGAGGTTTTATTGGTGATCAAAGTGTTTAGATCACCAAGATTTCTTTTCTTGTACTTTGAGGAGACGGGCAAGTGTGCTCGTGGTTGTTTAGGGTTCGGGTGCGAACTCTTTGTTTGAGGTGCGGCCTCGGCGAGCTAGTGAGCTTGCGGTGTGTACGGGACTAGGGAGTCCGAGGGCTTGTAGGTGTTGCGGCACCGAGGAGATATCCATTGGGATCTTGCATAGTGAAAATCCTTCGTGTGTCGAAGGCGGGGATGTAGAGCAAGTGTGCTCGAATCTCGAAACATACCTTGTGTTTGCGATTGCTCACTCTCTCTCTCTCTCTCTTTGTCTCTTTTATATCTTGCATGCTCTATTGTCTATCTTTATATGCTTGATATATTCATTGTGCTCATATTGTATACTTGCTTGGGTTTGTTGACTAACACTTGTATTCAACCAAGAGAGCCAACGCGGCACCTCAACCCATTCAAGGGGAATCTAGAGGAGTTTGTCCAGAGCCCTTCACGGGAAATTCGGCAACACTCTTTGGTTATACGTGGTGTTTAGTGTAAAAGATTTAATTAGGTCATAATTGTTTTAGCTTCCGCATCATTAGGCATTAAGTGACCATTAGATTAGCCATCACCTATTCACCCCCCCCTCTAGGTAAACCCTTCAATTGGTATCAGAGCTTGGTACTCTGATTTAGTCTAACAACCTAGAGTAAAAGATCCTCATTTTAGGCTAATCACATATTTTGTACACACACCATGGACTTCATTTCACCACCCATGTTTGACATTGTTAACATCCATATATGGAAGGTGAAAATGTCCTTGTACCTCAAAGCCCTAGGTTATCATGTTTATCTTGCCACTACTAATAATGCATATTGTTTAGATGGTAAGAATTTTGAGGCTAATACAAAGCCCTTCATGCTTTAAAGTCTACCCTAGATGATGTTTGTTTATCTAGAGTTTCTAACTTTGATTCGGCTTTTGTAGTTTGGAATACCCTCATCTCCCTCGGCGAAAAAGATCAATACTATGCGGGGAGCGATTCGGACGTTGGGAGCGACACCTCCAACGTGTGCTATATGGTCCAAGGGGATAACCCCCTTGAGGTAACTTCCGAATCCGAGGATGAGGATATTAACATGTCATATGATGAACTTGCTTCATTTTGTCAACAACTATTAGAAAAATATGACATGCTAAGAAAGATAATAAGAATTTGAAAAAGAATTTGGATTGCATGCATATAGAACATGATTCATTTAAAAATAAGATTGCATGCTTAGAAAAAGAAATAAAGATTGAAAAATGAGAATGTTTCCTTACTTGCTAAATTGAATGATTTATGTGAAGGGAACACTATTTTGAAGGATAAAATTGTTTGGTGGAAAAACAAAGAGAAGTTGTTTTTCAAGAAAATAATTGTTTGAAAAGAAAAATATTTGAAAAAGAAAAAGAAAAAGAAAAAGAAAAGATTTTTCAAAGAAGAAGAAAAATGATTCTATTTCTCACATGTCTTTACATGCTACCATTGATGATAGTGAGATTAAGAATTTGAGAAATAAAATAGATAGTTTGAGTTCAACTTTGAACTCGTGTGCATTTAACCATACTAGGTTGGAGTCTTTATTTGCAAAGAAACAAACTCCACACATTCATGCACATCATCCTCATAATGCATATGCTTATGTTGCACGTCACGATCATTCACACACACATAAGCATACTAAGGTGTACGTATGTACACATTGTGGCCGCAAAGGCCATTTAGCAAAGTTTTGTTTTGATAAGATATATCATGTAAATTTTGCTAATAAGAAAAATGTTTGGGTTCCTTACAAGACTAACCCCAAAGGACCCAAGAAAAAATGGGTACCAAAACTCCCACCCCATGTTTTTGATGTAGGTGAGGGATCTCTCAAGACGTGAGAGATTTGGTGCCTTGGTAGTGGATGCACATGGATTGGATGGACACACTTTAGACGCATCGCTATCAAAGGAGGTTTTGGTGGGAAAGACCACCATGTTTGGAGCTTTGGAGTTGATAACAATATCTAAACTCCCTTTTTATTCATGTTCATGCTTGTTCATTCATATTATTTTGAGCATGTTCATGTTTTATGTATTTTTGTGCTTCATGTGGTAAAATCTTGTTTAGATGTAGTATTTGTCAAAACTTGGATTTATACATGTACAAGTAGTGAGCCACATTTGATTCATATACGTTTGCACTTCATTGTTCACTTGTACTCACTAAATGCACATGTATAGCCTGGTTTTGATGATTCTTCCATTTATACATGTTTTGCCAATTTTTATGCTTTACTTCATGTATATGTATTTTTTAATTCAAATCTAATAAATATACATGTATACCCGTGGTTCTCTTGCCTTCATGCAAATACACTTGATAGACTCTTTTATATTTTGGATATGTATGTGTATTGTTAGGATTGGATAAATCATACATATGCCTAGAAGTGTATTAATTTTTAATGAAAAATAATTTCTCATGTTTTTGTTTTATAAAATGATTTTTCATGATTTGTTTGATAAAATAGGATTCTTGATCATTTTGAGCCTCAATGTATATTTTCATGAAAATGCTATTTACTTGACTTTTGTACACTCACCCTTTATTTATTTTGTCATGACTTTGATTCATGAACATATTTTTGAGCTTCATAGATCGAGTGTCAATTCTTGTATTTGGTATGATTCATGAAATACATATGCTTTGATTTCATGTTTTTGAAGGATCTTTAACTAGTTTTTTCAAAAATTATTTTAACTAGTTAATTGTTCTTCATTTGGTAGAGTTTTTCAAACAAAGCTTATTTTTTAAATCTATTTTTGAAAACCCCTACCATTTATGGGAGGATGGATGGGCGATTATGCCTTGTATGCTTCATTGAAAATCTTCTATCTTGTGCATATGAAGGGTGGTAGGTTATGAGATATACACTTGATCTTATTGTTATGTCAATTGGTATCATTGAATCGTTTCAATTGTTATCAATATGAACTTATTTTGTATATACTCATATTTTGTTTCTTATATATGTTTGTATCAATTTCACTTGATATACTCATTTCTCATACATATATATGATTTTCATGTGCTTAACTTTCAATTGGCTCACAATTTTAAAAGCACAAAGTTTTTGATGAAAAATAAATTTTTTGGATCATTATGTTTACCATTGATATCAAAATGCTTCAACTTCATATTTGTTAAAATTCTATTGGTATCAATATGTTTTACAATAATGACTATTTTCAATTTGGTATCTTAAAAATTTGTTTGTTTTACAAAAGCTCTATACCTTTAAAAATTTTTGTTTAAGAAAAATTAATTAAAAAAAAACATTTTGTTGATTTGTATTACCCCTTCTTGATCTTTTTATTTTTGACAAAAAGGGGAGAAAAATTTGTTTGATTTGATTTTACTTTGACCCCTTTGTTGATGAGTGACAAAAAGGGGGAGAAGTATTTGAGTTTATATGCATGTTTTCATGTTTTCATTGCTTAAGGGGGAGAAGTATTTGTCTTCCTTGTTGTTTATGCATATATGTTTTATTTTGCAAATAGGAGAAAAAGATTTATTTTGTTTTATCTCCATACATTTGCATACATATTTATGAGCTTCATTGTCATATATTATTATTTATGTCTATGCATGAGTTAAGGGGGAGCTTCTTTGAAGCTTTACTTTAATCCATGCATATATAACTCCATGAGTTTTGTCATCATCAAAAAGGAGGAGATTGTTGGCCCAAAGGCCCATCACTCTAGTTTTGATGATGATCAACTCATGAAGTTATGTTTACTAATGATCTTGTGTTTAATTAGTGACAGATTCATTATCAAGATCTTAGTAGGTGCATAGCTCAACAAAGGATAAAATGCCAAGATTTGGAGCTAGCACGGTATGATCCAAGGAGCTTTTGGATCAAGCTTGGACCAAGTCAAGAAGATGAGAAGCCTTCAAGTGAAGACTTCAAGAAGATAAAGACTTGTGTCTAGGTATAAGATTTTTGTTTTTTAGATAAAATGTAAAGGATAGATAGTTGGTGGATTGCTCAAGTATATATCACACACACACTCTTGATAGAATTGTTTTCATAAAAGATTTTTTAATTTAGAAAAGATTTTTCTTTGTGACAAAATACTATTTGGATTTTAGTATTGTCATGTATACATATCTTTTATCCAAAACCAAGTTTAGAGCTTTATGACAAAAACTTAGATATTTCATCTTATTTGTGTAGTGGATCATATCCATACACACTATGCCTTAAAATGAATTATAATATCTTGTTTTTGTATTTGAAGATGTTTTGGAAAAATAAAGTTTAGAAAACATGTTTTGGAAAATACAGTTTTTATCATGAGCTAAACATTTCCATATTACAAAAATAGTCCAATCTTTTATAACATGCCTTGATTTTGTGCAAGCATGTTTGATTATCAAAGTATATTGGTTAAACTATTTTTATAGATTTTTATGTATTTTATGGGATTTTATTTGAGCCAAAAAGACTAACTTTTTAATCCCAGAAAACTGTTTCAGGCTTCGTATAAGTCGACTAGCATTCTTTAATAGTCGACTAATATGAAGTCGGCCGACCGACCGGTCGACCGACGTGCACAAACGTGCACGCCTTTGTGTACTGGAGGACGGCCGACCGTGCCGGTCGACCGCTCCAGAGAGCAGTGCTCTCTGGAAAGTTCGGCCGACCGCACGGGTCGACCGACAGAGAGTTGGACTCTCAGCTCCAGTGGGTCGGTCGACTCTGGCGGTCTACCGTGGCTCCAACGGTCAGAAATTCGACCGTTGGCGGTCGACCGCACCGGTCGACCAGCCGCTCTGACAGACCCCAACGGCTAGTTTTCTGGCAGCCTATAAATGGGGGTTTTGTCATTGTTTTGTAATAAGATTTGGAGAAGTTTTTAGAGCCAGTTTTTCCCACTCTTTTCAGAAGTTTTTCTCCACAAAATAGAGAGCAAATATTTCCAATCAAAAGGAAAGTTTTATCAAGAGTGTAAAAGAGAATTTCTTGAGTTTTCCTCCACCATCTCTTTCCTTGTTTTCTCACACAAACACTTGAGCATCCATTGAGCTATTCATCTTATAGGAGTGTTGTAGTGAGAGCTTTTATTGGTGATCAAAGTGTTTAGATCACCAAGATTTCTTTTCTTGTACTTTGAGGAGACGGGCAAGTGTGCTCGTGGTTGTTTAGGGTTCGGGTGCGAACTCTTTGTTTGAGGTGCGGCCTCGGCGAGCTAGTGAGCTTGCGGTGTGTACGGGACTAGGGAGTCCGAGGGCTTGTAGGTGTTGTGGCACCGAGGAGAGATCCATTGGGATCTTGCATAGTGAAAATCCTTCGTGTGTCGAAGGCGGGGATGTAGAGCAAGTGTGCTCGAACCTCGAAACATACCCTTGTGTTTGCGATTGCTCACTCTCTCTCTCTTTGTCTCTTTTATATCTTGCATGCTCTATTGTCTATCTTTATATGCTTGATATATTCATTGTGCTCATATTGTATACTTGCTTGGGTTTGTTGACTAACACTTGTATTCAACCAAGAGAGCCAACGCGGCACCTCAACCCATTCAAGGGGAATCTAGAGGAGTTTGTCCAGAGCCCTTCACGGGGAATTCGGCAACACTCTTTGGTTATACGTGGTGTTTAGTGTAAAAGATTTAATTAGGTCATAATTGTTTTAGCTTCCGCATTATTAGGCATTAAGTGACCATTAGATTAGCCATCACCTATTCACCCCCCCTCTAGGTGAACCCTTCATTCTCTACACCAAGAAGATAACTTCCTTGTACAGCTCTTCTCAACACCAAGAAGAAACTTTTGTACAACTCTTCTCTTTGAATAATTACAAAGTATCCTATAAGTCTTGAAACTTGTATGTGATCGTGAATAAGGACTCTTATAGGTGGACTCTCAGAATTCTTCACAATAGGATTGGAATTGTGTGAAGAAATGAAAGCAGAAACTTGTTTTCTGGAAAACAAAATTTTTCAACTGAGTTTAGACAGAAAACTAATATTTTGAATTGGTGTGTTTAGCTTAGGACAACATCCCTATTTATAAGTGAAATCAATGGTCAGTTAGAAAAGTTATCAACTCAAATTTGAATATCAGAACATTGGATAAATACCAGAAGATCAATAACTGATTAACAATCAGAAACGATCTATTGTCGACTTGGGTATGAAATTGGTTGACTAATAGAACAAGTTTTTGTGGGTTAGTTGACTAGTCAAGGTATCCAGTCGACTACCTCAAGACTGACACAGAAAGATAAGTCTCTGAAAACTAAACTTAGTCGACAAGCAGAAAGGGTTAGTCGACTACAACTTGAATTAGTCGACTAGCAGTGTAGGTTAGTCGACTAATACTGCTTACAGTAAAGAAACAGAAAGTTTTTTTATCTTCTTTACTCTTGTTTCGTTTGCTTCCCTCTTCTTTGTTTGTGAATCCAAATGACTCTGATAGCCTCGAAGTTGCCTTGCCCTTGCAAGTTTCATTGATGGCTTATGGTGATGAATATCCATTCCTATGGTAGTGTAGCTTGTCCCTTTCATTTCCTAGTGTAAAACGGAATGGCGAAGATCATATTTGTCATACTTCGCTTGCCTTCAAACAAAGGTACACCATCGATACGGGTAAAAGGTAAGCAGGCATTGAAGAGGTAAGTAAGATTTTTAGGTTTTAATTTTCTTTTCTTTTAATTTTAGTGTAAATTACCAACACCACAATTTTTGAAATCTCTTTCACTCTTTTTCAATTTCTTTGTACATATCCATTTCTAATTTCTCCACCTTCTCTATCTATCACTTTCTTCTTAACTTAACTTTAACTCTTTTTCATTTTCTTTTAAAGAACTAAAAGAAGATCTTTAACCATTCTTTATAACTTAAAAGAGTACTTGCTAAAAAGTTTTCATCGCTAGTCATTCCTTATAGATCACGACCCGCATAGCAACTTGCTATTGCGGTAGTATTGAGTACTTGCATTCTTTATTCTAAAGTTCTAAAATTCTGTATTTTTTGTGCAGGTTCTATCTCAATCAACCCACTGTAAACATAACATGTTGGTTTCATCATATGTTTCCTATAACAACATCGACTTACTCATATATGGATGTATGTGCGATGAAACGTACGCCTGTACACATACTTAGATATTTTGGTCAGACGAGTATAATAATAAGATACTAATTATAATTCATTGTGTTGTTTTGTAATTCGGGTTATATACATTTAGATTACGATAACGTGAAGTGTATGGTATATAGATAGAGTTTCCTTGTTTGGATTATTCCTTCGACGTACTTATCTCATGAAATTGTAATATGGGTTGTACCATTAGTTTTACCATATTTGCTTTCATCAGATTTTATTCAGATTTTCACATTATTATTAATATTTTTTTGTAATATCTCCTATCTAATAATACTATATTTTATTTGTCTAAGTATTTATTTGGTTCCTCTGATTTTTTTATTATTTATAAACTTGATTTGCGACTTATTAGTATTATTAGATATACAAATTATTTTTAAAATATTAACATTGACTTTATATATTATTACCATTATCTCCTATCAATATTTTTAATTATTTATTATCATTATTTCTATTATTATTTTTATTATTAATTGTCATTATTGGTAGTAGTTATTACTATTATCATTTCATCATTTTTATTTATTACTATTGTGGTTGTTGTTAATTGTTATTGTTATTATTATTGATAAATATTATTACATATTAAAGTTATTATTAGTATTATTATTGAAATCACCTAGAGGGGGGGTGAATAGGTGATAATGCTAATCAATGCACAATTAAAAATTTATGATGCAACAATCAACTCAAAATAAGACTAGAAGCCGAATACCCCGTGAAGGGCTCTGAACTCCTTCCTCGTGATTCCTCTTGATAAGAGTTAGAGGTGCGCAATGCAATCTTATCGTATGAGTATTTGATTGACAATATGAATATGCAACAAGTGAATAAAGCAATGAGTATATATAGAGCAAGTGATTGTAGCAAGTAATTAAAGCAAATAATTGAAGTAAGAATATAATGCAAGAGATAAGAGCAAGTAAACCAAACGCAAACACCGAGAATTTTTCCGAGGTTCGAGCACCCAGCACTACGTCCCCGCCTTCCCCAGAAAGATTTCTAACCACTATAACTTCACAAAGAGTTACAATCACACCGGAGTACCCAACTCCACAATCTCGAATATAAGTATTTCTTAGTGATCAAAAGACCACAAACTCTCCTTTGCAAAAGCCTCTTTCCCTTACAAGAGCCCTGTAGAACAATGGTTAGAATTGAAGCTCAAATATTGTAAGTGGAAAAAGAAAAAGAACTTGAGAGAGTTTAGAAACTAAAACTTTAGGAATGAGAGATTCTTCAGCACAAAAACCAAGGACCAAACTCTTTTGAAAGCCTTTGAAAACTTTAAATATTTTGCCAATGCTTGTTGTTGTGAAAACCTCTACCCTAATGACCCCTTTATATAGGATTTAGGAAGAGTAAACATAGAAAAGTTTTACCTGAATATAAGAGGAAGAAATTGACCCTCTAATATAGCTAACCATGTTTTATTTAAACTTAAACACATTTTGAAAACATGTTAAAAATCAGCCTCCAGAAAATTAGTCATTACTGCCAATCTGGCAGATTGGTCAACTTTGAGCACATTTTCCAGGCTTCAAATGTTCGAATTAAGAATAAGGTATATAGGAATAATTTGTAGATATTTAAGTCTTCATTTTAATTCAACTAAAATAAACTCAATATCATTTTTTATTAAAACGTTATCAATAAAAAACTGATAGGTGTCAAAACAGAAACTGTAAGCTATTTTCAGAACAAGAACAGAGTTCAACTTAATATTTGACATCTTTAAAATCTGAATCTAAAGATGATTATTGAATAAGAAATTTAGATCTGAAAGATATCTTTGAAATGCAATTTAAATCATGTTATTTGAATATAAGAATAAAAAGTTATGATAACAACTATAAAAGGGTGTCAAGCAGATCAGCAGAACTAAAACTGGTTCAAATCAAAAACCCGATATATGTACTTGAAATCCAAAACCGATTAAATTAAAACCAAACGTATTAAATTTATGTGTGTGTATTTGAGTTTCAACCTATCCACTATTCTTTGACAAAACTATAAAACTAAAAACAAATCTAATGAAGTCTCTTGAGCCAAACTGAAGTCTTGAGCCATGCAATGCCATGCTAGAGCCTTCTCTTCTATGATCATTCCTTCTTGTGCCATTTGCCTTATTTGCTCCATGAACCTAAAAAATCTTGCAAAAGCTAAACAATGGCCTTCAAATAGTACTAACCTGAAACTCATCTTGAACAAACTTATTAGTACCAATATAGCTCTTAAGTGTTTTGTTATCATCAAAACTCTAAACAAGTGGAGAGTGTAACCTCTTGCCAACAATCTCCCCCTTTTTGATGATGACAAAACATATAGGCTACATCACAAGATATAAAAGAGAGAGGTAAAACTCTCGCTCAAATGATACTCTATTTTATCAAGTATAAAACTTGAAAACATATACATATATGAATATGTACAAAACATATATATATATATATTATATATATATATATATATGAGTTAAACATGTATAACACATGAAACCAAATCATGAAACCACCAATACTTCTCCCCCTTTTTGTCATACATCAAAAGGGTTAGAAAACAACCAATAAACAATATATGCATAAACAAGGTATAAACATGCTTATATGCATACATAAACTCAAATATCTCTTCCCCCCCCCCCCTTTTTTTTAATTCATCAATAAAGGGACTAAGGAAAAAACAATCAATTGTCATATCATCAAATCTTAAAGATCAAAACTTAAGTTTTTTTTATCAATTTAAAATTTTTGATAAACATATTGATACGAATTGAAAAATATTGATACCAATTAAAGATAAAAATCAAATTTTTAGATAAACACTAAAATCATTTTGCAATAAGGATACCAATAGAGAACAATACTAATTTAAGATCGTTGATACTAATATTGAAAATGTTAGTATATATCAAACCAAAGTATTTTACATCATAAATGGTAGGAGTAAGATACCAATTTAAAATGAAAACTGATACAAATTGAAATACAACCAATATCAATTTTACATAAAACCATTTAAAACAAGAATTTTTTTCCCCTTTATGAAATACTAAAAGAAACAATGCATAAGTTTGTAATAGATACTAATTAAAAATAATTGACATGATGAACTAAATCAAGTTTTGGATTATGCTAAGCTTGATTTTGCAAAACTAAAATTTGTGATATCATTGAGCACAAATTAAACATATATGAGAATACAGAAAGAATGTCAATATTGATACCAATTGAAACGATTCAATGATACCAATTGAAACTACAATAAGATCAAGTATATAACTCATATTACCTACCACCCATTTCATACACATGTTTAAAAATGATTTTCAATAATAACATACAAGGCATGGTCGCCCAACCAACCGCCCTTAAAAGGTAGGGATTTTCAAAAATTATGATTTGAAAATAAATAGGCATAGTTTGAAAACTCTACCATTTGAAGAATATAAACTAGTTTTAAGAAAATTTGAAAACTAGTACGAAATCCTTCAAGTAAGGAATAAAATAAAAATATTTTTATGAAACATGAAAATCACTCAACAATTGACACTCAAAAGATATAAAGCTCATATATGACTCATGAAAACAAAATCATGAGAAACCAATAAGTAATGTGAGTGTACAAGTTTTGTGTGAAAGACATAATCATGAAAATAGTCAATTTAGCTCAATTTTGAATTTCCTTTAAACATGAAAATTGTCAAAACTAAATTTTCATTAAAAACAATTTATACTTCAAGGCATATGTATGTTTTGACAAAGCAAGAAGTATACATACATATCCCTAAACACAATTGAGTCAATAATAAAGATTTGCATGAAAAGTAAATGACTCAAGGGGTATACATGTATATCTTAAGGTTTGGCAAAATAAACATATACATGAAGTGAAAACACATGATCATAAAACATGTCCAAGATAGGGAATACAAGTTTAAAATGCATAAATCATCAAAACTAGTCTATACTAGTACATTTAACAAGCACAACTGAGCATTTAAGCACAAACATATAAAAGTCTATTTGTGGCTCACTAGATGTACAAGTATATATTCAAGTTTTAATGAAAACTAACATCCAAACATGTAATCAAATCATGAAGCATAAAACGAGACATAAATCAACATGATAAACATAAATTATGTAAATCCACATGCTATTAGAACTGTGATATACATAATAGCTAAACAATGGTGAGAACACAATATATGGGTCCATATAAACATGGGTGATCTCAAATGCTATATATGCATGTCAAAAATCTAATAATCATGGCATTATCATAATAATCAATAAACCAAGACATGCTATAAATCGATGAACATGAAAAGAATGCAAATATAAATAAGGAGTAAGAGACCATTACCAAAACCGAAGAGGCAACTCTCCATGTCTCCCAAAACACGGTGGTCCTCCCACCAATACTCCCTTGAAAGTGATGCATTCAATAGTCCACATGAAGCTCGGAACGCATCTACCTCAAGGCACCATTACTCTCACGTCATGCGAGAGCCCACACCTACATCAAATACAACAGGGATGGTCTTTGGTACCCATACTCTTTTGGGTCCATGGGAATTAGTTTCTTTCCTAACCCAAACAAACTTAGTTGCTAAATTAGAATCATTTATACGATCATAACAGAATTTAGCAAGGTGGCTCTTACGTCCATAATGTGTACAAGTGTACGCATGAGTATACATCGTGTTATAAGTGTGTACGTGAGGAGCATGTGTATGCCGTGTATGGTGTGCATGCATAGATGGAATTTGTTTCTTTTGAAACATGGATTCCAAGCGTGTATGGTTCAAAACACAATGGCTCAAAGTGGAGCCCAAACAATCCACACTTTTCTTCAAATCATTTATATCATTTTCAATACTAGAAGATAAAGTGAAGCATGCAATAGGTAAGTTAGGTGAAGCTACACTAGTATGACAAACATGAGTGTCAAAATCATTTTGTAAAGAAATATTTTTCTTTAAACACTCTTTCAATTCTTGTGAAATTAAGTCAATTTTGTTTTTCAAAGAATTATTCTCTTTTAATACAAAATCAAATTTTGAAGTTAAATCATTATTTTTCATCAAAATATATTCACAATCATTTTACTTTTCAAAATTTTATTTTCATTAAGTGCAAGATCAAGTTGTGATTTAAATGAGTCAAGTTCACTTGAAATCTCATCTCTTTCTTGCAAAACATTTTCAAGTCTAGAGGATAAATTTTTATTTTCTTCTTTTAAAACAAGATTATCCTTTTTCAAAAGTTTGTATTTAGAAATCAAATTTTCACTAACTATAGATGGTTCTTCATATAAAGCATGTGCATCTATATAATCACCACAAGAAGAACTAACACTATTATCTAGTTGAGTTTCCGAATATACCTCAAGGGAGTCATTCCCTTGGACCATGAAGCAACGTAGGTCGGATTCTTCTCCACTAGATTTTTCGTCCATATTGATTTGTGTTTGAAGCTCGGGAGATGTCAATATGTTCCACACTGTAAAGGCGAAATCACAATGAGAAATCATAGATAAATATTTTTTACTTAGTGAGTTTCTAATAGCCCTTAGGGCTTGAGCATTAGCCATTTTATACTTGCTATTACCAATAAATGATTCCTTGGTAGCAGCACGGTAAACAAAATAACCTAGGGATTTTAAATAAATACTCATTCTAATCTTCCATATTTCAAAGTCACAAACATTAATCATGGGAGGGGCAAGAGGATCCATAAGTATGTATAAACAAAGAGTATGCAAATGCAAGTCTTAGATTAGCTTGCCAAGATCTCACTCCTAGGTGGTTAAACCTAATATCAGGAGCGTAGGCTCTGATACCAATTGAAATCACCTAGAGGGGGGTGAATAGGTGATAATGCTAATCAATGCACAATTAAAAATTTATGATGCAATAATCAACCCAAAACAAGATTAGAAGCCGAATACCCCGTGAAGGACTCTGAACTCCTTCCTCGTGATTCCTCTTGATAAGAGTTAGAGGTGTGCAATGCAATCTTGTTGTATGAGTATTTGATTGACAATATGAATATGCAACAAGTGAATAAAGCAATGAGTATATATAGAGCAAGTAATTGTAGCAAGTAATTAAAGCAAATAATTGATGCAAGAATATAATGCAAGAGATAAGAGCAAGTAAACCAAACGCAAACACCGAGAATTTTTTCGAGGTTCGAGCACCCAGCTCTACGTCCCCGCCTTCCCCAAAAGGATTTCTAATCACTATAATTTCACAAAGAGTTACAATCACACCGGAGTATCCAACTCTATAATCTCGAATACAAGTATTTCTTGGTGATCAAAAGACCACAAACTCTCTTTTGTAAAAGCCTCTTTCCCTTACAAGAACCCTGTAGAACAATGGTTAGAATTGAAGCTCAAATATTGTAAGTGAAAAAAGAAAAAGAACTTGAGAGAGTTTAGAAACTAAGACTTTAGGAATGAGAGATTCTTCAGCACAAAAACCAAGGACCAAACTCTTTTGAAAGCCTTTGAAAACTTTGAATATTTTGCCAATGCTTGTTGTGAAAACCTCTACCCTAAGACCCCTTTATATAGGATTTAGGAAGAGTAAACATAGAAAAGTTTTACCTGAATATAAGAGGAAGAATTGACCCTCTAATACAGCTAACCATGTTTTATTTAAACTTAAACACATTTTGAGAACATGTCAAAAATTAGCCTCCAGAAAATTAGCCATTACTGCCAATCGGGTAGATTGGTCAACTTTGAGCACATTTTTCAAGCTTCAAACGTTCGAATTCAGAATAAGGTATATAGGAATAATTTGTCGATATTTAAGTCTTCGTTTTAATGCAACTAAAATCAACTCAATATCGTTTTTTATTAAAACGTTATCAATAAAACACTGACAGGTGTCAAAACAGAAACTGTAAGCTATTTTTAGAACAAGAACAGAGTTCAACTAAATATTTGACATCTTTAAAATTTGAATCTGAAAATGATTATTGAATAAGAAATTTAGATCTGAAAGTTATCTTTGAAATGCAATTTAAATCATATTATTTGAATATAAGAATAAAAAGTTATGATAATAATTATAAAAGGGTGTCAAGTAGATCAGCAGAACTAAAACTGGTTCAAATCCAAAACCCGATATATGTACTTGAAATCCAAAACCGATTAAATCAAAACCAAACGTATTAAATTTATGTGTGTGTATTTGAGCTTCAACCTATCCACTATTATTTGACAAAACTATAAAAATAAAAACAATCTAATGAAGTCTCTTGAGCCAAACTGAAGTCTTGAGCCATGCAATGCCATGCTAGAGCCTTCTCTTCTATGACATTCCTTCTTTTGTCATTTGCCTTATTTGCTCCATGAACCTAGAAAATCTTGCAAAAGCTAAACAATGGCCTTCAAAATAGTACTAACCTGAAACTCATCTTGAACAAACTTATTAGTACCAATATAGCTCTTAAGTGTTTTGTTATCATCAAAACTCTAAACAAGTGGAGAGTGTAACCTCTTGGGCCAACAATTATTACTATTAAGTATGATTATTATTGTTTGATTATTATTGTTGATATTATTATTTTGTTAATGATATTATTATTATTTGATTAACTATTATTATTATTATCATTATTTATTTATTATTATTATTTAGTATTTTCTTCCCTTAATTTCTACCCTTTCTCCATACCCATTAGATTATCAACTGCTTAATCCTATACCTATTAGCCTATTCTTTAATCCAAACCCGAAACCCACCAACCCATTACCCTTTAACTCAATCCCCATAATCTTATCTTAATTCTAATTCAAATCCTAATCATAATTAACCTAATCTTTTTCTAATCCTAAACCTAATCTCATAATATCATCTTCCCCATCTTCTTTTCTTCCTTTCTTTTCTTTCTTTTTATTCATTTTTTCTCTTTTTTTCTTTTTTTTCCCCTCTCTTTTTTCCCTCTTTTTCTTTTTTTTCCTCTTTTTTTCCTTTTTTCTTTTTTGTTTCTTTTTTTTTACTTTTTCTTTCTCTTTTTTCTTTTTTCTTTTTTTCTCTTTTTTTTTTTTTTCTTCCTTTTTTCTTTTTTATTCTTTTTTCTCTTTTTTCTTTTTCATTTTTTCTTTTTTCTTTTCTTTTCTTTTTTTACTTTTTCTTTTTCTTTTTTTATTCCTTTTCTTTCTTCTTTTTTCCTTTTCTTCCCTTTTTTTCTTCTTTTTTTCTTCTTTTCTCTTAGTATCGAGCCAAGTTTACTAAAAAAGAGGACCTAGGTCTTACCAGTAACTTGAAACAAGTTATATTGATGCTGTAATATACATATAGGATTCACACAATGATATTGAGTCCACTTGAGAAATAACCGTCCTCCTTTTGGATATCCATCTCTTTGTTTTTGACATCCCAGAGTCCAACACTTTTTTAGAGTGTTCTAGATTCCATCTTGATTTTTATTCTTTTTTTTGATTCTATTTCTCTAGTTTTATCCCATGAGTTTGATCTCTCCATGTTGAAGCCGGTGGCAGTTATTGATCGACCTCACTTATTGGTGACTAGAGAGAGTAGATTGGCAACAGAGAAGATTGATTTATTGTTTATTAGACTAGTGGTTTACTGCATCAGATATCTTGATATGGATTAATATGTGATGTTCATGATGATTATGTTGAGACTATAAGTTAATAGATCAGTTTCTGTATATCCAGTGCTGGAGGATGAGGTCTTGATCAATTCTATATGAGATTGTACATTGACTAGAAGGTATATGACTGTTATTAGTACTCATGTTACTGAAAGTTACTGGGAAAGTATCGTTAGACTATAATGCTCGGTACAGCTCTATTTATCGTATACACGGTTACTGTTACTGTTCACTGTTCTTATTACTGTCCACCGTGTATACGATTATTGTTACTATACTGTTATTGTCACTGTATCGTCCCAGTATTCTAGTAACATGAATATTGATTGTTTAATTGAATTAAATAATAATGTAAATGGACAACTTACACTGGGATTGAGAAAATTGATGGAGGAGACAGCATCTGTATTTTGGGTAGACCTAGGATACAGGTTGCACAGTCGACTTACAGTTCCACTGCAGGGTTCTAGGGGATGACTGACAACCCATCTGTCTATTATTTCATAGTGTTACTGTGAGTATTATTCCACAGTGATACTGTGAGTACTGTTACTATCATTGACTACCTGGCGGTAGGGCCTGGTTCGGCGGTAGACATCTGGGCCGTGGTTCCAGGTATGTACAGGACCCACCTAAAGCATGTACAATATCTCCAACCAATCAGTTTCAATAACTTAGGATTCTGATTGACACGTGTAGTAGGCATAGTACGGGATGCGTCTATTAGATGTGGCAATTGGTGTTCGATGAGACTGGACATGTTGCAAGGAGCTTGAGTTTCTTTCTACCTATTCTGGTATTATTGTCTTCTTTTTTATTCCTATTGATTCTATAGTTTTCCTAATTCTCTATACATTGCTATCAGTCATTTTCCTTTTCTGTATTCATGTGATATCATGTGTCGGCATTCATATGTAGTATTGCAGTGATATTGATAGACTTTTTATAACTTGTTCAGGTTACTTAGGCTTAGCGTATATGCGTGGGGTATTTTCCTCGCGTATATACGTCGCCGACTCTCGTGGCAACTCCGTTTAACGTATTTTGGGAAGCGGGGCATGACAATTTTTATTCTATATATATTTATATTCTGATTTTTCACATATATGCTACTCTTCTGATTTCCTGCTATTACCAAATTGTACACAGTCTGTCTCTTGCTTTACATTATACTTGTACTATTGTACTTAACCTCCTGACTTTCTTATTCTTAGTTTATACGGATACTTTAGTTACCATATATTCACTGCTTCCTGATGATTCATGTATTCTCTTCAGCTGTTATTATGGACAGTTCGAGTTGTGTGTACTCAATCAATGGAGATATGACGTATATGGCATATGGATGAGGGTTTTCTTGTTTGGATTATCCCCTCGAAGTACTGATTTGTCACATACATTGCATTTATGTTGTCACTTTACCATACTTGTTTGCTAATAAATGATATTAATAATTGTCTTTTTCTTTGCTAAATGTAGGCCCAAATGCTCAAAGAAATAAATGAGGAACAAGCCCAAAAGCCCACTTTATTCTGAAATAATTCAGATTAAACTCGAAGTGAAGAAATCTGGGCTATCAAGGAGTTGAGAAAATCCCTCCTTGAATCGAGGAATCGGAGCCAAGAAAATCAAATGTTGATTCAGTCAGTGGTTGAAGAAGAAACAAGAAAATCAACCATATATGCGAGAATCCCTTCACCCCAGGAAGCTCCCCCCTTTTGGTGTGGCCACCTGGCCACACCAATGCCGCAAAAACGCGGCAAAAGCCGCGTTTTTGCGGCAATCTTGGGGAGTTAGGGGGAGCGTTTGCTCCCCCGACCTCCCCGGGATCTTGGTTGTTGGGTTTTTGGCTATAAATACCTCCTTCAGCAGAGAAAAAGGCAGCGAAGACTAGGATTAAACTTGGCTTTTATTTTCTTAGGATCTAGGTTCATTGTTAGTTAGAACACAAGTTGTAACTCTGTTGTTTACTTTGTAGTTCAGTTTAAAAGCTTGTGAGAGAGAGGACTGAGAGCTTGTAATCAAAGATTGAAGTGACAGCAATTCAAGAGCAAGCCATCTTTTCTCCACTCGTGTTTCAGTATGTTGCGCATGTTTATTTTTACTTTGTCGTTTTCCATGAATAACTAAAGGGTTTTCTGGGCTAGCTATCTCCTTTCTCTTGTTTTCTTCTCCTCTGTTTTTTAAAGAAAAAGTCCCGATGACTCATATGCATGCCTCCCTTACAAGCCTTTCTTTTTTAAAGTGTTCTTGAAGGCACATGAGGATGGGCATAGATAGTTAAATTCACTATTCTCTCTTGATCTTCTTGTGAATCATTTTTAATTCATTCTTACTTCTTCGCGCTTTATGTTTTAATATCTGATTCCAACTCTTTCTTGAAGATAAAGAACTCAACCCCTCTACATCTTATGTGCTTTACTCAAAGCTCTCTAAAAAGAATCAACTTTAAGTCTTGCAAATGAACCCGAGGGACTTAATATTTTAAGAGAAGAATGAACAAGTGAGTAGAAAGATAGTAAGCCCAGATTTAATTTCATATTATAAAACAACATCACAACTCTTAAAGCTTTTTACAAATCACTTTCTCCAAATCCTTTTCTGAAAGTTGAAATTTCTCTTTTTCATCTCTTTTCCTTCCATTCTCTTTTTCTTAAAAAACTAACACACTTCTTTGTTTCTATTTACTTCACCGAAACGCTTCTATCGCATCCCTCCTCGTGGACTCGACCCGTTAGCCACAAGCTACACGGTACATTCTTAACTTCATTGGTTGTTTCATTTGTTTTAGCAATCAATTTTTGGCGCCGTTGCCGGGGAGGGAACGGTGTAGTTGTTTTAACAACTTTTGTGTGTTTGTTTCAGGGACTCGAAGATCAAGATCTAGCATTCAAGCTTTGCCAAGAAGACTTGAAAATTCTGTGCCCCTACTCTCGAAAGTAGGAAACAGAATTTCAAGAAATTGCTTTGCAAATCTGAAATTTTTTTGGGACTACTAAAACTTTGTTTTGCAGGACATATTACTCGCAAAAACTTTAGTTTTTATATGTCATATTTGTGCTAGTGTTTCTATCCAACATCCCTATTTTTAAGTCAACAGTAAAAGATTCGTTGAAAGTTAAAAATTGATTAGACATTTGCATTCTAGGCACAAGTCTTTTCAATTCTTTTACTTTACTGTTGAAGAGAGCTGGAGACAAGGTATGTATGCATAGCATATAGTTTAGGAAACATTCTTGGGTGCTTTTGCTTTTGAATGCTACTTTCCTATATCTTGCACACTTGCACGAATCAATTCTAAGGGCAAAACCCAAATCAAGATAAGGTGGGGAAGTCATTACCCTTCCTTAGCCCACAAACCATCTCCAAGCACGCACAACCTAAGCCTAATTAAATTTGATAGACGTTGGCCTTAGGGACATCTCGAACTCAATAGGAGATTATCCTAAAGAGGGAAAGTGTTGGAAATTGACTCCTGTAAAATCAGTGTCAAGGAAAGGGATTGAGGGCCGAAAGCCCGAAGTGCGGTGGTTATTTAATTAAGGAACGTCTTTTGACGGAAAACCTCCCACCAAACTTGCCCTGACCTGGCTGATTCGCCTGTAGTCAAGGTCTACATTCTACCTCTTGTGGACAATCAACCAGTTAGGAGTTGTCTAGGTCAAGGATACCTTAGACTAGGCTTGGTTGATTTCTATTGTTGACCGCTGTTTGAACTTGTTATGATTGTGACTGTGATTGTGTATGCAAGTGTGGTCGAGAGACCCTAATTCATCTAGGTTGACTAGACACACATCACCACCTAAGTTTGAACCAAGACCAGATCCGGTAATGGCTCAATCCACATCACTGCAGGATAGGTTCTACCCCATTAGGACCTCACTTCCATCATGCATCTCACTTCCATCGGTTGGTGAATACAATTTTAAGCTCAAGCCTCAATTCATCAACACACTCCCCAAATTTCATGGTCTAGAGTCCGAAGATGCCTACTTCTTCATAAGAGAATTTGAGGAAGTATGTCTTATGATGAAAATCCCACACCTTGTAGACGATGCTATTAGGTTGAGATTTATCCCGTTTGCACTTAAGGACCTAGCAAAAAAGTGGCTCTACAGCTTAGCAGCCGGTTTCATCACATCTTGGGATGGTTTCATCAAGGTCTTCTTGAAGAAATTCTATCCTATCCATAAAACCGCTCTCATTAGGAAGACGATCATGCAATTTAAGCAAGAGCCTAGTGAACCGTTCTGGAGGTACTTTGAACGCTTTAAGGACCTCCTTGTCCAATGTCCACATCATGGAATAGAGAAATGGCGACAATGCCAAATTCTCTATGACGGTTTAGACTATTCTACCAAAACCCTCCTAGAAAGTATGTGCCAAGGGGGTTTCTTGCAGAAAGATGAAGATGAGGGATGGGATTTGTATGAAAATTTAGCTGAGAAAACCATCCAATGGGAATCTGCGAGTGAGACCCCTAAGAATCCTAACTCCATCTCTTCGAAAGGAGGTCTCCATTCCATAGAATCGTCCATCGCTAATGAGGCTAAGTTAGCTAATTTAGCTAGAAGACTGGAAGCTCTAGAGACAAAAGAACCAAGTCCAGTCAATCAAGTCAGCCCGAACTAATTTCCACCCCCGGGCTGCACTTATTGTCAAGCCATGAACCATGTGTTTGAGGAATGCCCAGTGTTTCAAGCTCAGCAATCCTACCACGAACCGATGAATGCGGCCTTTTCAAGGCTGAACAATAACCCTTACGCCCCAACGTACAATCCCGACTGGAGAAATCACCCAAATTTCTCATGGAGCCAGAACAACAATGACCATTCACGATCCAATCATGCTAACCACTTCCATCAAGGTAACAATTCTTCCAATCATCAACCCAACTTCTCCAATTTCCATCATAATTCTCCCAACCATCCACCAAGCTTTCCAAATTATCAACAGAACTTTCCTAACCAATCTCCACAATCCTCCTTCCAGAATCCTCAATTGGAAAGGAGAATGACTGACTTTGAAAGGAACATGGAGAGATATATGAAAAATCAAGACACTCTCATGCAAACCATTCAGAGGTTAGAGGTTCAAATGAGCCAACTAGCCAACCCACAGAATGAGAGACAAAAGGGTACCCTGCCTAGTCAGCCAGTCACCAATCCGAGGAATTCCCAACAAGCTCATTTGGCTGAGGATCCTTCATTCAATCAATGTAATGCTGTGCATACATTGAGGTCAGGAAAGAAAGTTGATAACCAAGTATCAACACCCACCAATCCTATTCAGCACAACCACAATCAAGCTTCCACCTCATCCAATCCAAGCTCTTCCAAATCTGACGAGTCTGAAAAAGACAAGTCAGCCAGCCAGGTGCACCAAGCCTATAGTACCATTTCCGAATAGGCTGAAAAACAATAAGCAAAATCCGCACATGGACAAGATAATAGAGATGTTTAATCAAGTGAAAATAAATGTGCCACTTCTTGATGCCATCCAATAAGTTCCTTCTTATGCTAAGTTTCTTAAGGACATGTGCACCAAGAAGAGAAAGACTAATGTTCCTAAGAAAGTCTTCCTAGCCACTAATATTAGTGAGCTATTTTCGGGTCCTATCCCTGTCAAGTACAAAGATCCAGGTAGCCCTACCATTGCCTGCACAATAGGACAAGCCGAGATTAGTCGTGCACTTCTTGACTTGGGAGCAAGTATCAACTTGCTTCCATTCTCTGTTTATCAACAACTCGGGTTGGGTGACCTTAGTCCAACTCGAGTCACCATCCAACTGGCTGACCGTTCTGTTAAAGTTCCAAAAGGGGAAATTAACGATGTCCTGATTCGGGTAGGGGAGTTCATATACCCTGTCGATTTCATAGTTTTGGAGACACAACCTGTGTCCAACTCCAATCGTAGGGCTCAAACTCCGGTCATCCTAGGTCGACCATTCCTTGCCACTGCTAATGCCATCATCAATTGCAGGAATGGGTCTATGAGGTTAACCTTTGGAGACATGACTAGAGAAGTCAATGTCTTCCATCTAGGAAAACAACCCCGTGATATCGAGGACCAAACTTTTGAAGTAAACCAAATTGAGAACTTGACAAGTGAACACGGGGAAGAATTGGAATCAGAGATGGAGATTGACTTCGAGTTAGAGTCTGATGACTTTAATCTCGATCAGGTGGTAGATTCTGCCGTGAATTGGGCTTCAAACCCGATTTCACCAACTATGGAGCCAACAGATTTGACTAGTCCTTCTAGTGAGCCTTCCTCTTCCTTAGAATTGAAAGCCCTTCCTGCGCATCTCAAGTACGCCTATCTAGGCGAACAAGAGACCTTTCCCGTCATCATTGCCTCCCATTTAAATGACGGGGAAGAAAAAGATTTGAAAGATATTCTAAGAAAACATAAGGAAGCCATCGGGTGGACTATGACTGATATCAAGGGATTAAGTCCAACCATCGTTCAACATCGCATCCATCTCAATGAAGATGCCACACCCAAGAGAGACCCGCAGCGTAGGTTAAACCCTATAATGCAAGAGGCTGTTCATGTTGAAATCATAAAACTCTTAGACAATGGGATAATTTATCCCATTTCGGATAGCCAATGGGTCAGTCCTGTCCACGCGGTCCCAAAGAAATCTGGTTTCACCGTAGTGGAAAACGAGAACAAAGAGTTGGTTCAAACTCGACTTCCCACGAAGATTCGAGTTTGCATTGACTATAGGAAACTGAATGCTGCAACTCGTAAGGACCATTTTCCACTTCCCTTCATTGATCAGATGCTTGAACGTTTAGCAGGTCACGAGTACTACTGCTTCTTGGACGGTTACTCGGGCTATAACCAGATCCCTATCGCTCCTGAGGACCAAGAAAAGACCACGTTTACCTGTCCATTTGGGACATTTGCTTATCGTCGGATGCCATTCGGCTTATGCAATGCCCCAGCAACGTTTCAACGTTGCATGTTGAGTCTTTTCTCTGACATGGTAGAGCGCTTCTTAGAAATCTTCATGGATGATTTCTCCATCTACGGAGATTCATTCACTCAATGTCTCCACCATCTTGAACTCGTCCTCCAACGTTGTGCTGAAAAACATTTGACACTAAACTGGGAGAAATGCCACTTCATGGTGAAACATGGAATTATCTTGGGTCATGAAATATCCAAGAAAGGAATAGAAGTGGATAGAGCCAAAATCGAGGTTATTGCTAAGCTCCCCATGCCCAAATGCGTTAAGGACATTAGATCCTTCTTAGGACACGCTGGATTCTACCGAAGATTTATCAAGGATTTTAGCAAAATTGCTAGGCCCTTGACTAATCTGTTAGCTAAGGATGTGTCCTTCACTTTCGATGCTGACTGCATCACTTCTTGGGAGAAGCTTAAGAGAGAGCTGATTTCTGCACCAATCATATCTGCCCCGGATTGGTCTAAGCCGTTTGAGATTATATGCGACGCTTCTGATTTTGCCATAGGCGCTGTCTTAGGACAACGCACTGATAGCAAGCAGCATGTGATCTACTACTCTAGTAGGACTCTCAATGACGCTCAACTGAACTACACTACGACCGAGAAGGAATTCTTGGCAGTAGTGTTTGCCTTAGAGAAGTTTCGTCCCTACCTACTAGGGTCCAAAACTACCATCTTCACCGATCATTCTGCACTTAGGTATCTCATGATGAAGAAGGATGCCAAGGCCCGACTCATTCGTTGGATCCTCCTTCTTCAAGAATTTGATCTTGAAATTCGAGACAAGAAAGGTGTAGAAAATGTCGTTGCTGACCATCTCTCACGGATTCCCAATTCTCCATGCAACGAATTACCCATCAATGAGGATTTTCCTGATGAACATCTCTTAGCTATCTCTAGGGAACCTTGGTTTGCTGATATAGTGAATTACTTAGTCACAAATCAAACTCCGTCTCATTGGTCTAAAAATGATGTTTACCGGTTCTTATCCCAAGTCCGGTATTTCTTTTGGGAGGAACCGTATCTTTTCAAGTACTGTTCCGACCAATTATTAGGAGATGCATTCCCGATGAGGAGGTTAGGAGTGTTCTGTCCTTTTGTCACGAACTTGCATGCGGTGGACACTTTGGTCCCCGCAAGACTGCTGAAAAGGTGCTACAAAGCGGGTTTTATTGGCCCACTCTGTTCAAGGATGCCTATGATTTTTGCAAGACGTGCCCTAGATGCCAAATGGTAGGTAGGATCTCACATCGAAATATGATGCCCCTCAACCCAATTCTAGAAATAGAACTCTTTGATGTTTGGGGCATCGACTTTATGGGTCCATTTCCTAACTCATTTGGGAACCAATACATATTGGTTGCTGTGGATTACGTGTCCAAGTGGGTAGAAGCCATTCCATGCAAAACTAATGATAACAAGGTTGTCATAAAGTTTTTGAGGGAGAACATTTTTTCCCGCTTCGGAACCCCTCGTGCTATCATCAGTGATAATGGCACCCACTTTTGCAATAGATCTTTTGAAGCCCTTATGCGAAAGTATGCCATAACTCACAAGTTGTCCACACCATATCATCCTCAAACCAGTGGGCAAGTTGAGGTTTCAAATAGACAAGTCAAACTTATATTGGAGAAAACTGTGAACCAAAACCGGAAAGATTGGTCCTTAAAACTTGTAGATGCTCTATGGGCCTACAGGACCGCTTTCAAGACGATTTTAGGAATGTCTCCCTATAGGTTAGTCTATGGCAAACCTTGTCACTTGCCCGTTGAGTTAGAACACCGAGCCTTATGGGCAATCAAGCAGTTGAATTTCGATTTGACTAAGGCCGGTGACCTTCGGAAATTACAAATTTCCGAATTGGAGGAATTGAGAAATGAGGCCTATGAAAATGCTAGGATCACTAAAGATAGAGTGAAGATTTTCCATGACAAGCACATCATAAGAAAAACCTTTGTCCCTGGTCAAAAAGTCTTACTCTACAATTCTAGGCTTCATCTTTTCCCAGGAAAATTGAAATCACGATGGACTGGGCCATTCGTTGTAAAGACCGTGTTTCCACACGGCGCAGTTGAGATCAGTGACCCCAAACATGGAAATGACTTTAAGGTAAATGGTCAACGCCTTAAATCTTTCTTGGAATCGGTGCCGGTAGATGAAACGGTAACGGTAATGGGTCTTTTTGACCCAGTGTATCAGTAACTTTCCTCCTTTCCATTTTATTTCATACAATTATACATTTCTTTCATACATTGGGGACACTGCATGAGATAAGTATGGGGGAGGGTTCTAACATAGCTGATAAAAAAAAAAAAAGAAAAAAAAGAGAAAAAAAAGAGAAAAAAATGGATATATAAAAAAAATTTTGAAAAAGGGTAGACAATATTTTGATATATTTTTTGTAAGTATTTAAGTCAATTTTAAGGAATAGGAGAATCATAATTAGGATTTCTTTCACTTGGTCAAAATAAGATAACTTGTTTGATTTTTAGGGTTAGGAAGAAAATCTGGGAAAGTAATTTAGTCTTGATATTTACCTTGATGACATATGCACACAAAATACACTCACACACTTAGGGTTTGAAAACAGAGACTCTTATGCCTTATAAAAAAAAGAGTCTAATTATTGAGTAGCTAGGTGCTTTGGCCTAAGCAAGCCTTAGTATTTATGCAAAAGATAATTAGACAAGTTTGAAAAAAAAAAGGTATTCTCTGATTAAGCTGGGTACTTATGCCTCATGAAGCATAAGTATTCACGCCTAAAAGGGGTACCTCGTATAAATAATGTGCATCCTCTGATTAAGCTGGATACTTGTGCCTCATGAAGCATAAGTATTCACGCCTAAAAGGGTTACATAGTGTAAATAAAACCTTGGTTTCGTGGCCTTATCTGCTCGGGTGTTTAGGTCCTTAGGGGTTTTTCTCACCTGGTGCCCTAAAACCGTCTACTTTGGGTGTCACCGACTGAAAGCTCGTTACATGAGCAGATTAGAAGCCTAATGAAATGGAGGAATAAAAGTTCACAATAAAATAAATAAATATGAGGCATAAGAGTTAATGTTGAAGAACCCTTAGTAAACTTCACAGTCACGATGGTGCATACGACTCAGGGTAAATTAATAGACTAGATGAGAAGTACAGTTTGACTCTTTACTTTAATTAACAACATGTTTTTGAATGGAGACTAAGTTTAGGAATGAAAAATTTGATATTCCTATAACTTATAGATTACTTAAAATCTCACAATATACTTCAAATATTTTCGCCTTCCAAAAAAAAAAAGAAAAAAAGAAAAAAAAAGAAAAAAAATGCTTTTCGAAAATACTAACCTTTTTCCTTTTTGATTTTGTGGGTGTAATCCGCTGAAAACCCTCACGAGACAAAACTCGTCCTCTAGGGGTGACCTAGAGGTTCAACGGCTTGTTACACATGCTCAGTGCAATCGAGTGACCTGCGAAAGTGGTCTAATAATTGATTCAAGTTAGTCTAATGTTTTGCTCGAGGGCGAGCAAAAGATAAGTGTGGGGTGTGATTTGTCACATACATTGCATTTATGTTGTCACTTTATCATACTTGTTTGCTAATAAATGATATTAATAATTGGTTTTTTCTTTGCTAAATGTAGGCCCAAATGCTCAAAGAAATAAATGAGGAACAAGCCCAAAAGCCCACTTTATTCTGAAATAATTCAGATTAAACTCGAAGTGAAGAAATCTGGGCTATCAAGGAGTTGAGAAAATCCCTCCTTGAATCGAGGAATTGGAGCCAAGAAAATCAAATGTTGATTCAGTCAGTGGTTGAAGAAGAAACAAGAAAATCAACCATATATGCGAGAATCCCTTCACCCCAGGAAGCTCCCCCCTTTTGGTGTGGCCACCTGGCCACACCAATGCGGCAATCTTGGGGAGTTAGGGGGAGCGTTTGCTCCCCCGACCTCCCCGGGATTTTGGTTGTTGGGTTTTTGGCTATAAATACCTCCTTCAGCAGAGAAAAAGGCAGCGAAGACTAGGATTAAACTTGGCTTTTATTTTCTTAGGATCTAGGTTCATTGTTAGTTAGAACACAAGTTGTAACTCTGTTGTTTACTTTGTAGTTCAGTTTAAAAAGCTTGTGAGAGAGAGGACTGAGAGCTTGTAATCAAAGATTGAAGTGATAGCAATTCAAGAGCAAGCCATCTTTTCTCCACTCGTGTTTCGGTATGTTGCGCATGTTTATTTTTGCTTTGTCGTTTTCCATGAATAACTAAAGGGTTTTCTGGGCTAGCTATCTCCTTTCTCTTGTTTTCTTCTCCTCTGTTTTTTAAAGAAAAAGTCCCGATGACTCATATGCATGCCTCCCTTACAAGCCTTTCTTTTTGAAAGTGTTCTTGAAGGCACATGAGGATGGGCATAGATAGTTGAATTCACTATTCTCTCTTGATCTTCTTGTGAATCATTTTTAATTCATTCTTGCTTCTTCGCGCTTTATGTTTTAATATCTGATTCCAACTCTTTCTTGAAGACAAAGAACTCAACCCCTCTACATCTTATGTGCTTTACTCAAAGCTCTCTAAAAAGAATCAACTTTAAGTCTTGCAAATGAACCCGAGGGACTTAATATTTTAAGAGAAGAATGAACAAGTGAGTAGGAAGATAGTAAACCCAGATTTAATTTCATATTATAAAACAACATCACAACTCTTAAAGCTTTTTACAAATCACTTTCTCCAAATCCTTTTCTGAAAGTTGAATTTCTCTTTTTCATCTCTTTTCCTTCCATTCTCTTTTTCTTAAAAAACTAACACACTTCTTTGTTTCTATTTACTTCACCGAAACGCTTCTATCGCATCCCTCCTCGTGGACTCGACCCGTTAGCCACAAGCTACACGGTACATTCTTAACTTCATTGGTTGTTTCATTTGTTTTAGCAATCAAGTACCAATCTCATGAACGTATCTACTAAACCCGTACAACAGGTTTTGTTACTTATGTATATCAGATCATTTGATACCTCATTCATGTTCAGGTGTGTCTGCTCACAACACAGTTTTCAACGCATACTTTTGATTCAGATTTATCGATACACGTGTGCTTATCTCGGCATACCACATGGCATTCATCACACCACTCGTTGGAGAGTTCTGACTCCCTAAACTTGCATGTTCAAATCTTGAAGATTGGACCGCGGTGAACTTCCTGGTGATCAGAGTTGCGCAATAGCAGCACCGTGGATTAGTCGTTGACTGTATGGAGCCCAATCCTTTCAGTCCCTTTGCTTGTCTCTTGAGTTTTCCTCTTATAACTCGTGAGCACCTTTTGTACTGATCATCATTGTATATCTCTTTGTATTCTCGCATTTGCGCCTATCAGTGTGTAATATTCTTGTAATATTGTGTCACATCCTGTGATAACTTTATAATTGTACTCTTATACTGGAATGTACAATGCACCACGTACTATCATACTCTGATTCTTACCAGTACTGATGCTTAGTGCATATACGTAAAGGTATTTTTTTACCTGTGTATATATATCGCAGTAACGTCTCTGTACCCGCGAGATCGGGGCATTACAAGATGGTACCAGAGCTTAGACTCTCATATCCTCAGTACGTCCAGATGACAAATTAATGGTAAAGAAATTTGCAACTAGATTGCATGAATCCCATTATACAGTCCAACTATAAGTACAGAGTTCTTTGTCCTTCTTGATCGTCCCTTCCTTGATTCCTGAATCATTTCCATCTTTTCATTTTCCCGTTTTCGTTTTCTTTATACCAACTTAAGATATGGATAGACTAGAGATGTAATGGTAGAGCATTGAACGAAGCAATTATACGATCTCTTCAACCAACTCTATGAAGCTCAGGTATTCTTAGAATTGATCTACATTCGGGTTATATTTCAGAAGTCAGTGTTTGGGATTCTCTACGGGTATTCTATATTCTAGGTTGTCTTTTAGGGTGATCGACGCCTAATATTTGAATTCTTAATTATCGGTCTTCTTTATTTATGCTCAAAATTATCATGATTTTATTATCTTTGGTATTCTGGTCTATTCTCAGAGTAATACTAAGGATACAGCACATCAGGAATACTATTACAGATTTTTCATCAAGTACAGCTTCATGCCTCTCAGATAAAGAAGTGATATCAGGTCAGTATTATTTGGCATCATTCGAAGATTTATACACTAATAAGTGCAGAAGATGTCTGCGTTCCGATTATTGTTCAGTCGACTTGGGAGTGTTACCCATAGTTATTCATATCTTAATTGGTATAATCCTTATCATTGTCTTTCCTGTGTTCATTTTTCCTTTATCAAAATTTCAAGGATGAAAATTTTGTAAGGTGGATGGAATGTAACACCCCATTCTCATAATACGTACTTAGTTATGTATTCAGATTTTTTGATCATATTTTTCAATTTACTTCTCGTATTTTTTTTATTTTATGATTATTTATGCGATTGTTTTGCATTGGATCAGGATTTATGGACTCGGAGTCAGCCCTAATCTGAACCAGGGACACGATCCTAGTGCATTGCTTGATTTGGTCTTTCTGATAGTCAGATTTGATTGGTTTCAGTTCAAATGTCGTTTTTCAATATTTTAGATTTTTCATGATTTTTTAAAATTTTTCTGAATTAAATTGCAAAATCTTCAAAATCGGTGTCGACTAGTATCGCTGATCGATTCCATGATTTTTAATTTATAAATAGAATTGAATTTCTAAAATCTTCTTTCACACTATTTTTTAAAATCACATTTTATACTTTAAAATGTAAGAATCATCAAAACTAGGCTATACAAGTACATCTAATGGGTACAAATGAGCAACATAGCACAAACACATAATAATCAAATGTAACTCACTAGTTGTACAAGTATAAGCACGAGTTTTAATGAAAACTATATTTAAACAAGTAATCAAAACATGAAGTATAAAACATAAACCAATATGATCATTAAGTAAATGCACATGTCTTAAACTATGATATATAATATAGCTAAACTATAGTGAGAACACAAAAATATAAATCCATATAAACATGAGTGTATCTCAAATACTACATATGTATATCACAAGTCTAATTATCATGGCATTTAATATAATAATCATGAAAAACTAAAACTTGCTAAAAATCAATCAATAAAAGCATGTACACTAAATGAGGAGTTAGAGATAGTTACCAAAACCATTAGAGCAAATCTCTAAATCTCCAAATCATAGTGGTCCTCCCACCAAACTTCCTTGAAAGTGATGCATCCAAAATTGTCACCATTTAGTTCGGAACGCATCCACCATCAAGGCACTAATACCCTCACGACAAGTGAGAGCCCACACCTACATCAAATAGAATAAGAGTGACTTTTGGTACCCATACCATATTGGGTCCATGGGGGTTAGCACCTTTCCTAACCCAAAATAATCTATTTGTAAAATTTGAATCATTTAATCTATCATAACAAAATTTTACAAGGTGGCCCTTACGTCCACAATGTGTACAAGTGTACACATGAGCATACATCGTGTCATGTGTGTAAGCATGAGAAACATGTGTATGACGTGTATGGTATGCATGAACATGTGGTGCACGTTTCTTGCGAAACATGGATTCCAATTTCTTGTGATCCATAGCACATTGGCTCAAGTGGAGCCCAAACAATCTACACTTTTCTTCAACATACATATATCATTTTTAATACTTGAAGATAAAGTGGAGCATGCAATTGAAACACTAGATGGTGAAGTAATATTAGCACGGCAAACATGTGAATCTAAATTATTTTTCAAAGTTTTATTATCCTTTGAAATTAAATCCAATTCTTTTGAAATAGAAGCAGTTTTATTTTTTAAAGAATTGTTTTCTTTTAAAACAAAATCAAGTTTTGAAGACAAAACCTCATTTTTCTCAAAACGTCATCACAATAATTTTTACTTTTTAAGATTTTATTTTCATTTAAGACAAGATCAAGTTGGGATTTCAATGAGTCCTTTTCATTAGAAATCTCATCCCTCTCTTGCAAAGCTATGTTAAGTTTTGAAAACAAATCCTTATTTCTTCTTTTATTTTAAAATTTTTCTTTTTCAAAAGTTTATACTTTTCTAACAAGTTTTCACAAATAATAGATAGTTCTTCATTTAATGCATCAGCATCTATATAGTGATCACCTGAAGAACTAGCACGATCATCTAGTTGAGTGTCCGAATGTACCTCAAGGGAGTCATTTTCTTAGACCATATAACAAGCTTATTCGGATTCTCCTCCACTAGATTCCTCCTCCACATATTTTTGACGTTTGAAGCTTGAGAGAGGTCAAAGTGTTCCACACTGCAAAAGCGGAATCACAATAAGAAACTAACATAAGATATTCTTTGCTTAGAGTCCGCCTAAGTGCCTCTAGGGTTTGTGCATTGACCTCTATATGCTTGTCATTATCAAGATAAGATTTTTTTGGTAGTGGTAAGGAAAACATGCATTCCTAGGGTCTTAAGTTATATACTCATCTTAAGCTTCCATATATTGATGTTAGAAACATCAAACATGAGAGGGGCAAGGTAATCCATGAGTGTGTGTAAACAAATATGTGTGCAAATGCAAATATAGATTAGCTAACCAAGATCTCACTCCCAGGTGGTTAAACCTAATATCAGGAGCGTAGGCTCTGATACCAATTGAAAATACACCTAGAGGGGGTGAATAGGTGTATGACTAATTTAATGACAAATGATGCGGAATTAAAAACTAATTGTAACACACTAAGTGTAACCAAAGAGTGTAGCCGAATTTTCGGTGACGGGCTCTGGACTATCTCCTCTAAATTTCTCTAAATAAGAGTTGAGGTGCCATATGAAGCTCTCTTGGTTCAACACTAGTATGGGCACACATAAATAATACCAAGCATATATGTATGATATGAACAAAATGAAACAATGCAAGGTATAAAAGAGAGAGTTTACAGATAGTGGATCAATCGCAAATACCATTATAGTAAAAATCCTTCTGTGTGAAAGCGGGGACGTAGAGCAGTGGCTCGAACCTCAAAATATATCTCGGTGTTTGCATTTGATCCACTATCTCTAAACTCTCTCTTATATCTTGTATTGATTCATATTGTTCATATCACTTATATGCTTGATATTGTTTGTGTACCCATACTTGTGTTGAACCAAGAGAGCTTCATATAACACCTCAACTCTTATTTAGAGGAATCTAGAGGAGTTAGTCCAGAGCCCTTCATCAGGAATTCGGCTACACTCTTTGGTTACACATAGTGTGTTACAATTAGTTTTTAATTCCGTATCATTTGTCATTAGATTAGCCATACACATATTCACCCCCCCTCTAGGTGTATTTTCAGTCGTCTAGTACTTTACGCTTAGCTCCGCTCCAGCTTGCCTAGCTCTGCTTGGATGTTCGCTTGCTTGCTTGCCCGCTTACCTGCTTGATAATGTGACTATAATTCTTTTCTACATGCTTGTGAAGAGTTTGAAACATTTACTTATACTGGTTTTCAAAACTGTATTGTTTTCAGCATTCGTACCGCTCTTCTGTATCGGTACTGTTTCCCTTTATGTACTGATCCCCTATATCGGTACTGATTTTCTGTATTTGTACTGATCTCTTGTATTGGTAATATTTTTCTGTATGTTCTGATCTCCGGTATCGGTACCGTTTTCCTATATTATGATACTCAACAGTGATATTTACTGTGCTTATTACTTGACGTGCTATCACTTGCTATGTTGACCACCTGACACCTGACATGCTACTACTTGACACCTGCCTTTATTATGATATCATTTATCACCTGCCACCTGTCATGTTAACACTTGACCTGTGATTATCACATTTACGGGAATCATGTATCTGTTATCCTGTATTATATTCACTGACATGTATCTATAGTGCTCCTGTACTCCTGAACCTCCTGAACCTGACTTTCTCCTGTTATTCTCGTAAATTGATAATTACCTCATAACTGGTATTAAAAAAACAACTTATATTGGGTATAAGGGAAACTGATGGACTTCAAGTGGTGAATATATTTGTCATGGTATTAGGAATGTTGTACAACTAAAACTCTAGTTCTACCTGAGAGCCTCCAGGTGACAGAAGGGTGTGTTGGCTCCCTACCTCCTATTACATTTCTGAATGAGTATAATATAAGACCCACCTCCTGTAGGCCTTGCGGCCGGTTCCGTACACCAGCAACAGAACACCCTGGGTTATGGTCCCAAGCATGTACTGGACCCATTGTAAACATAACCCGTTGGTTTCATCATCAGTTTCCAATGACAATCTCGACTTACTCATATATGAATGTGAGTGGGATGAAACGTACGCCTGTACACATACTTAGATATATAGGTCAGACTAGTAATAATAATAAGATACTAATTAAAAATTCGTAGTGTTATTTTTTCAATTCGGGTTGTATACATTCAGATTACAATACTGTGAGGTGTATGGTATATAGATGAGGGTTTTCTTATTTGAATTATTTCTTCGACGTACTTATCTCATGAAACCGTAATTTGGGTTGTACCGCTAGTTTTAACCCTATTTACTTTCATCGGATTTTATTCGGATTTTTGGTTTTATTATTAATAATATTATTATTATTCTATATGTATTTATATCCTGATTTTCCACCTATATGTTACTCTTCTGATTTTCTATTGTTACCATATGTACACAGCCTGTCTCTTGCTTGACATTATACTTGTACTACTGTACTTAGCCTCCTGACTTTCTTATTCTTGGTTTATACAGATACTTTAGTTACCATATAATCACTACTTCCTAATGATTAATATTGTTCTCTTCAGCTGTTATTGTGGATAGCTCGAGTTGTGTGTACTCAGTAGATGGAGACATTAGGCATATGGTATATAGATGAGGGTTTCCTTGTTTGGATTATCCACTCGAATACCAATGTCATGAACCTATCTACTGAGCTCGTACAACTGATTTTGTCTCATATGTATATCACATCATTTGATGCCTCATTCATGTTCTGGTGTGTATGCTTATGACACGGTTTTCAACCATGCTTTTGATTCAGATTTATCGATACACATGTGCTTGTCCCTGCACGCCACTTGGCATTCATCACACCACTCATTGGGGAGTTCTGACTCCCCAGGACCTGCATGTTTAAATCTTGGAGCTTGGACTTTTGTGGACTTCCTGGTGATCAGAGTTGCGCAACAGCAGCGTCGTGGATCACCCTTGACCGTCTGAAGCTCTATCCTTCCAGGCCCCCTGCTCCTCTCTCGAGTTTTCCTTTTACAACTCGTGAGCGCCTTTTATATTTTTCATAATTCTATATCTCTTTTATTCTCAGATTTGCGTCATCGGTGATGTAATATTCTTATAATATTGTGTCACATCCTGTGATAACTTTGTAACTGTTCTCTTATATTGAAATGTATAATGCGCCACATGCATCGTACTCTGATTTTTGTCTGTACTGATACTTAGTGTATATACGTGAGGGTATTTTTGATCTGTGTATATACATCACAGTAACGTCTCTTACCCGCGAGGGGAGTTACAGTTTTTTTAGCTTTGAGAATTGAAATCGGGAGAGAGAGAGGATTTGTGAAGCGTTAGCGTCGGCGACCGGTGAGTGGGCAACGGGGACCAAGGGTCTTTGACAGTTTTAGGGTTTGAGAATTAAAATGGGGGGAGAGAGAATTAAATTTAGTTGGGTCATTGCTTCCTTGAGTCTGTGTGGGTGTGAGCCAAGAGAAAGAGAGAGAAAGGGAGAGAGGAGATGGGGGGTCACAAAATTGAATGCCCAAGTAGGGATGGCAATTGGGTCGTGCCAGGCCAAACTCGGCCCTAGCATGGCGGGCCAGGGGTCATGCCCGGCCTGACACGGCCGGCCCGGCCAACAGTTAGGCGGTCCGGCCCGGCCGGGTTCCAAATATAGAACCCGGCATGGCTCAAGGCCCGGATACCCCGGCCCCGGACCAGACCCAGGCCAGCCCATGTCGGCCCGCCATTTAAAAAAAAAAACTTAAAAACTTTAAAAAAACTTAAAATTTTAAAAAAATTACTTATTCAAGTTATGATAAAATTAGCAAAGTATATTTCAAGGCGTGAAATGAAAATATATAATTTTTCTTAATGATCCAATAAAATGAATAATTGATACAGATACAATTGAAGTATAAATAATTTTTTTCATATTTATCATTAATATATAAAAAAGTACAAGTCTTCATTCTACATACATTTTATCAATCATAAATAAAAAAAATATAAGTCTTCATTCATCTTCTGGGGAATCTTCTGAAGAATCTTTGATGAGATCGTTAATTATTTTATTTTGACTTCTATTTTTCGCATCCAGCCAATCCTTCCCGCATATGGTCATGTCGATCGTATCTGATGTTGGACGGTTCCTTGTATCAGTCAGCACTTGACCACCTGTACTAAAAGCAAGCTTTAAAGCTACTGTATAGGCTGGAGGAGTTAGTAAATCACGTGTCATGATGAAAAGCACAGGATAACTTGATGCCTGTGATTTCTAACGTGCCAAAATATCAAAAATTTCAAATCCTGAGTCTTGATCAATCTTAGGAGTCACATCACATTGTATATAATATGATGTTCAGTTAAAGAGTCAGAAGTTTTAGACTTTTTGGAAGCTGATAAAAGATCAGAAAATAATGAACTTCTATTACTAGAGGTTAAAGAACTTTAAGATAAAAAATTGTTTATTTCCGTATGTAGTTTCATTAAAATCATATAACTTATTTATTGAAGAATCAATATCTGCCCACATTAGGGCAGAACTATCCTCATAGTCCATTCTTTCATAAAATTTTCTAGTAAAAATTTACATTCATTAAATTTAATCATAGGATCCATAATAGGAGCAAAATAAAGATAAAAGGAAATTTTTTAAAATATTTATTAAATTTTTTCTCCATTGGAGCAATAATATCTCTTATAGAATCAATATTTCTACATTCAGAAAATATTTCACTTATTTCAGTTAACTTATAAAATATTATACTTATCATTGGGTAATAAATACCAAAAAATAATTTTGTTATTCTTTAAAATCTTTTTAAAAATTCACAAATTCATTCACAAATTTGTCATTTCTCATCGGAAATAAAAACGTTAGGCAATTCTACAGAAATAAACCTATTATTGCCTCCTTATAAGGAATCAACTTTACTCAACATATTATGTGTTGAGTTCTAATGAAATCTTACATCTTGAGGTAATTTTTTAGGAGGTAATCGTAAGCTCGAACAATTTGTCTAAAGGTTTGCCTTCTTGGGCCGCTACTTTAATTAAATATAATAATATCTCTTAATTTTTGAATATAATTATTATTTATTTTCAAACCATCTTGTAAACACAAGTTAATAATATGACAAACACATCGAATATGAAAATTTTTTTATTCAAAACGGTTTTTAAATAATTTTTCAAAATCTCAATTGTTGTAGTATTTTCGCTAGCATTATTAAAGAAACAGTAAAAATTTAGAATTAATTTTTATATTCTCTAACAACACGCATTATAATCTTACTAAAATTTAAGCATTATGAGGATAAGAAAATTTTTTAAAACCGATAATTCTTTTATTTAAGACCCAATTAGAATCAATAAAATGCGCAGTAATAATAATATAATGGTAGCCATTAAGGGCTTCCCAACAATCAGAAGTGAGTGCAATTTTATGGGGCAAAGATGATAAAACTGCAACTAATATTTATTTTTATTTTTCAAATACTTTAAACATTTTTTATCTTATAGTACTCCTACTGACCGGCTCATAATCAGAATTTATGAGTGATTCTAATATAATCTGTAAATGCATCGTCTTCAGCCATACTAAAAGGCAGTTCAAACCGAATAAGATATTTCGCTAAATTTGTTTTACCTGCTGCACGATTATAACTAAAAGTGCCTAAAATGCCACCCAAAGTGCTAATTTGGGTTTGTCGTGACTGGTGTTCGGGGTGTTTTGCTCTTAATTTGTCAGGTAAGTGGACAGTTCCTATATTTTTTAGAAAAAATTATAAAACATCTAGGCACAACTTGCATTGAGCCTTCCTACCCCCATTAACAGTTAATTTATCAAAATATTTTCAAACTCTAGATTTAAGAGTTGTGAAGGTAGTTGATGTAGGTTACCTAGAGGGGGGTCAATAGGTGACTAGCTAATCTTATGCCAAACAATGTGAAATTAAAACTATTTTGCAAACTAAAACTACACACAATGTATAACCAAAGAGTGAAGCCGAATCCCAGTGAAGGGCTCTAAACTTCTCCTCAAGATTCCTCTAAATTAAGAGTTGAGGTGCTACTATAGTTCTCTTGGTTAAATACTAGTGTGAGCGCAAACACAAGCATGCAATGAATGTACAAGAAATAAGAGCATGCAAAATACTAAACAATTTCAAGCAAGTATATCAATAAAGCACAAGTAAATATCAAGCATATAAAGATATGAATAATATAAGCATACAACATAAAAAAAACAAGTGAGTGAGAGAGAGAGATGAGCAATCGCAAACACGAGAGAATTGTTTCGAGGTTCGAGTCACTTGCTCTACAACCCCGTCTTCACCGCAATGAAGAATTTTCACTATAATCGATCCCGCAAGATCACTCGGTGCCGCAACACCTACAATAATCTCCCTCAAGAACTCTTGGGCATGCAAGTTTCTTACTTGTTCCCGCAAGAACAACACACACAAACCCGCAAGCTCGCTGAGGCCGCAACCTCTACAACACCTCAAATATAAGGGGTGGAACACTTGTGATCACTTTTCTTGATCACAAAAATAAACTCTCTCACATACAAAGATCTCTAGAGGATATATATAGCGATGGAGAGCTCAAGCTTGTGTGAGAAAAACTAGGTAGATTAAGTGGTGGAAGACTCAAGAAAAACTCTTTTGAAAACTCAAGAAAAACACTCTTGAAAAACTCTCTTTTGGATATGGAAATGAGCTCTAAAATTTGTAGAGAAACTCTGTAAAAGAGCTCTTAAAAACACTTGTAAAAATCTTATCCAAAACTGGCCAAAAAGACCCCTTATTTATAGCCAACAGAAAACTAGTCGTTGGGCACAGTTTTCTGGCAAGAATGGCCTATCGGTCGACCTGCCGGTCGACCGGCCAACGGTCATAAAAATAACCGTTGGGGTTACCAGTCGACGCCCGGTCGACCGTCCCCAGGCCAGAGAGAGGAAGCCTCTCTGTCGATCGACCGTTCGATTAATCGGTACCCAACCGAGAGTCGGGTGAAGCCAGTCGGTCATAGCTAGCGGTCGACCGAGCCTAGCTACAGTCGACCGTGAGTCGACCGAGTCTAGGGTATTGGGCGTGTGCATGTTTCTGTGACGTCGGTCGACCGCTCAGTCGACCGAGCCCTGCTTCGGTCGGCCGACAGCAGGCCAAATCCAAATTATTAAATGTTTAAATTCTAACTTTGAAAACCCATAAAATTTTTATTTAAATCCCATAAATTTCACAAAAATAGGTTCATATGAATACTTTGAAGTACAAATATGTGTGATAAAAGATGAACACATATTACAAATAATTTGAACTATTTTTTAGGTAAAAAAATTTAGGCTTAAACAGAAACCGTATTTTTCAAAAACCAACTTCAAAATGAAAAAATGATTTTTTCAAAACTTATACAAATACAAAATAAAATATTTAAACACTTTTAAAGTATATTGTATATGGATAGAATCCAATACACAAGAAAGATGAAATATAGTTGTTTTTGATAATAAGTTCTAACATAAGTTTTGATAAATACAAAATTTTAAAACACATGAATTAAATTCACCAAAATAAGTTTTTAGACAATATGAAGTAACAATGTATATGAATGAAATTTAATACACATATAAAGCATGTAAACTCGTTTTGATGAAATCTTATTCATGAAACATAAAGATGTATTCTTTGAAACTCAAAACCAAAACGAAAACTATTTCTCATGAAAACACTATATAAATTTTTTTTGTGTGTGTGTTATGAGCTTGAGCAGTCCACAACTAATTTATCCTTTATATTTTATCTAAAAAAAATCTTAAGCTTACAAACATGCACTCACGTCTTCTCTTGAAAATCTTCTCTTCCTCTTGACTTGAAGCAAACTTGATCCAAATGAGTTAGACTCTTCTTTGAGTACTTGATGTGATCTTGAAGCGCGAGCTCTTGAATCGACACATACTAACTTTAAAACTTGACTTTGAATCTTTTATTGAAGCTAAACACCGACTAAGATATTGATAAATATCTGAAACTTATTAAACACAAGATCATTAGTACAATAACTACCATGAGTTAATCATCATCAAAACTAGAGTGATGGGCTTTTGAGCCACAGTTGATACCTCGGGGGAACTAATAGGTATATGAGAAACAGTGCTAGGTACATCAGAAAAGTATTAAAATCTGTGCATGGTATTAATTGTGTATATGAAATTTGTGGAGTGCCATCTAGTGGCATCTTTAGGCCTTCCCACGTGTCTTCCTAATATTAAAATTACCATAAAATCTAAAACCAAAAACTTGAGTAGTCCAGCTTTAGTAGAATTGGCATCTATTTTTTTTTTGCTAGTTTCTATTTTGTAAGAATATAAATACCAGGTTGAAGACCTTGTAGAGAGAGCTTGTGGAGCGTGACTAGAGAGAGCTTGAAGAGCTTATAGGGAGAGCTTGTAGAGAGAGAGTTTGTATAGCTCGATGACTTGAGGATTTAGAGCTTGTAAAGCTTGTAGAGAGACCTTAAAGAGATTGTAGAGAGAAAGAAAGCTTGTAGAGCTTGAGGAAGATGAAGAGAAGTAGTTTTGTTGTGTGAAATGAAGTGGGAAGTTGAGGCATTTATAGCAGAGAAGTAAGTATTTTTTTGCAATTTGTTTTTGCAAAAAATACATTATATTCCCATTAGGGGGTTTTGCAAAAAAATTTGCAAAAACCCCCCAACGGCTATAATAGCCATTGGGATTAGGCGGGAGTATTTGCAAATAAAAATTTGCAAATACCTTTTTACAAATACCCCCTCCCAACGGCTCTTATAGTCGTTGGGCTGGTGGGCCGGGCCGAGCCTGTTGTAGCCCGACGAGCCCAACGGCTATAAGAGCTTTTGGGTTCTGCTTTTGGGCTTGACATGGCTCACTGGGCTATCGGCCGTCTTATTGCGGACCCGGGCCGGCACGAAAATATCTCGTGTACCTGGGCCGGGTCTGGCCCGGGTCCTGCCTGGGCTGGGCCGTGCACGTGCGGGTTGCCCCAGCCTCATTGACATCCCTATGCCCAAGATTGTTTAGGTTAGGGTCGGGGGATCATGTGACTTCCCTTGACCCCCCCCCCCCCCCCCCCCCCCCCCCCCCCAACCACCAAAAAAACCACCACAAACCAAAAAAAAAAAAAAACGGAGGAGACTATAGGAGACAAAGTAAAAGGCAACAAAGAAATCGAAGAGGTTCAAGGCCATGGCAATAAAACCAAGAGAGAATAAGTAATCCTAAAAAAGTGAAAAATATTTTTGGGAAAAATATATCTATACCCAGAGCTTTTATTTTGAACTATTTTTTTTTACCCCTGCTATAACTTTTCTTCGTCAGTTTCTTCCTCTTTAAATTTATTATGTTATTATTCTCTTATATCACTTGAGAAATATGTTATGTAGCTTTTTTCTTTTTTCCTAAAAATACCCTTAGTAAATTGATTCATCTCGGGAACATATTCTCTCCTCTCTTCAGCGGATCTCTCTCTCTCTGTAAACTCTCACAACATTTTTCTCGTTCTGGCTCTGCCCACCTTTTCAGTAATATGGCTTATTTTCTTAACACCCTATTAAATTTTTCTGATTTTTTCAAAAAAACCTCCTTAACTTTCAAAATTTACAATACCACCATCAACTATCTTCAATTTTCTCCTCAACTATCTTCAAATTTTCAAAAAATTCCCTTCCCTTGACTCTGTTAAGTATTGTTCATCTGGCTGGTGGTCACATGACTTCCACATTTTATTTTATGACGAAATTATCATTAATTCATCATGTGTTGCTTTGTGAGGACGAAAGGCAAGAAAGTCATTTTCATCTTGCCATTAATGTCGTTATGATCTAAATTGAGAAAAATATAGTTGAAGGGAGTATTTTGAGATTTTTGAAACGCGAGTGAAATTTTTTTGAGAAAATCAAAAAAGTTCCAGGGTAAGAAAATAAGCCCACTAATATGTGCAGGTTGATCATCCACGGTTTTGCCTTGTGGAGCTTTCATCTAATAAAACGATATTCAAGAGATGAAGTTATTTGTTTAATACCAGGACATTAATGATGTTTGATATGTGTTTGAGAGCAATGATTAATTGGCCTCCAATTTGGAGGAAATGGAGGGTTGAATGAACATGCAATAAATTCCCAGGTCCAGGGATCTAATGATTTTGTAAAATGCCGTAGTTTGTTGATGTTCAGAGTGCACACACATGACGTTGGCAGAACATGAAGGGAATCTAAGGAGATTTCGTTTCGCAAAATTAAAAAATGTTTCTCTGTAGATTTGTTAGAGTTATCTGCCTCTACTGGAGGTGTTTCGGGGCTGTTTGTTTTGGGGGCAGAATTGGGGGAGTTGGGAAGTGGGAAAACTCATTTCTCATTTCTGATGTTTGTTTGAAATCGTAAATGAAAAATGAGAAAACATTTTTTTCTCATTTACACCTCTCTTTTCACAACTATTTTTCCACTTCTAAGATACTACAGTTAATTTTGTGATTATGTGAATTTCATTTTTAATAAGTTGTAACTCAAAACAGTTAATTTTGTGGTCATGTAAATCTCACTTGCAGTCTACATACAGTCTAAAAAAACTTTATAATTAATATTTATTTTAATATTATTTTGCGGTCAACTTTGTGGTCAAATTTTCTACTTTCACTTTCACATTACTAGTCAAACATGAAAAACAAATACTGAAAAAATGAACAAATCCTAAATTTCTACTTTTTGTCTCCCAATTTTTCACTTCCATCGTTTCCTCTCACTTCCAACAAAACCAAACATGCCCAAGAAAAATAACGGACAAATCAGTGCAACGGAAAAACAATAAGAGGTGGAAGGATATATAACATGATAAATATAATGTGTTAGTAATGAAGAAAACTTATATCAAAGGTAAACAAATAATTCAGAAGAAAAAAATAAGCGTGTAAACACGTTTTCTCTAAATATCTAGACTGAGAAAAAGACATGGTGATGTGAAACGCGTGCGAGTGTTTGAAAATCAGTGATAATGTTACAAACTCACGCTTCACCAATAAGCTGTGATCGTTGGGTAGGGAAATAAATTAAACATGATGCTCATTTATATGCAATAGTTCTCCTAGTAATATCTAAATAAGTAGGCTACATGTATCAGATTCTCACAATTCATGATATATAGTGGACAATATGAAACAATAATAGTACTTTAGAGATGCAATTACTTGATGTAACCCGAAAATAATTTGACTGTAGAATTAAAAATCCACCTACTGAGAATCGCGTTTGATCTTGATGTCTTGTTTTTTATTTGCAGATGTGTAGCTCTGTTTATCATAGTTCCAACGCTTCGAGAATTGCGCGAATCAGACTCTGAACGGCTGAGATACGGCTAGAAACAAAGCTGGATCCACTAGCGGGTCTATCTGCAAACGCATCTGCACTGTTGCTATTGGATTCAAATTCTGTAGCTAAAGTGAATCAGGTTTGAACTTGTAATTGATAGCGGGTCGGATCTAGGACTTTAAGAGGGTCGCATCTACCAACTGGAAGCTGATCGGGCTGGACTTGAATCTGAACACGAACTTGAACTTAAGCCTTGCAGATGCTATCAGTGCTTGGAGGTCATGGCAGAGAGGCCAACGTTAGACGGTGAGTTAAAGTGTCGACCTGATGTCGAAGACAGGGTTGGTCGTCAAAGTCAGAGAGGCATGGTGCTTTGATGGTGGCGAGGTTGCAGTCTATGGTCATAGCTGAAGGGTGATCTTGATGAGGTGTTGGTGGCGAGGAAATGGATGCAGTCAACGGGCGGCGAGGTGGCAGACAGAGGGGGGAGGAGGATGGCTGGCGCTGGCGAGGGGCGGAACTATGGTGGCGCGACCTTGATGGCGAAGAGAGGAGAAGGGAAGAGAGGGGAAGTTGGCTATCGGAGAGGAGGTTAGAAGAGGATGAGGAGGAAAGAGAAGGTGGCACTGGTGGCAGTTGTTGGGTTGTGGCGACATTCCAAGAAGAAAACGAAGAAGGAGAGAAAAACTAATTAGGGTTAGGGTTTTGAAGGGGAGAAGATGAACAGTAAATGTTTTCAATTTTGTGGGATTTTCGTGGAGATTTTCTGGGGAATATTTTAACAGTAATTTCTATTTTTTTGGAATTTTGGGATTTTTTTTCTAATTTTATTCTAGGGTTTAAAATAGGGATTGAAGAATTAGGATTAGGATTATGTGAAGAGGATTAGAATTTGGATTAGAGTTTGAAAAGAGGAGGAAGAGGATAAATATGTTGAGGCTTCACACCAAAACCTGTTTGAATTGGGCTTCACACCCAAATTCAAAAAGAAAAATTCAATTGAGAAAATAATATAAATTTTCATTAATCAAATATTCGTTGCAATCTTATTTAACTCATGCCTATATATTGGCTTACAAATCGTTAATTTTTTTCTCACATCTCATGTGTGATTAAAAAAACAAGACTAATAAAATATAAAAAATACACTATTCTCAGCATGAATAAAGATACAGACTCCGACTCAAAACTAAAATCGCATAGAAGTCACGCGTCTTCACCAATGATGATATACACGCCAAGATCACGTCTCGAGTCTGCATCACCTGGTGAGACAATAAATATAAATAAAAGAAAAATGATGAAGGAAACTTGAAGTAGGGGTAAAAGAAAAATTTTTGAAAAAAAATCCAGAGCTACAAACACATTTTCCCTTTCGTTTTTTTTTTTGATAAATTACAAGTAACCCCCTCATTATATTTCAATTTTGAATTTTCCTTTTGAATTTAAAAAAACGCAATAAGCAACCTCTGGAGCATGCAAAATTCATTTTATTCGTTAAGAAAAAATATTTTAGAAAAACTAATATATCTATATGAAAAGGATAAGTGTACAATATAATACATATGTGACCAACAAAAATCAGACAATAATACTTCAGTGTTATGAAACATGAAAAGTGGCTGCCTACCTTTACTGTGCACCATTAATGAGTTTACTATGCGCTGATGCAAGCGATGACGCAAGTGCTGATGTAAGCGATGACGCAAGCGTGCATAGTGACTGCATAGTACCTCAAAGTTTTTCTATAAATAGGCCCTTCCTGATTCATTTCAATGTACACACTTCAGAAATCAATAAGAATTTCTACTTCTACTCTATCTCTAGAATTCTCTATTTTGGTGTTATATTTCTCGGAATTTTACAACACGTTATCAGCACGATCACTCTAGTCTGTCCCCAGCCTCTACCTCCGTCAGCTCAGGGAAAAAGTCTACCACGTCAAGCCTCTGCCTCCATTAGCTTAAGGTAAAGGTCTTATCACGAACCTCTGCTTCCATTACTCAAGGAAAAGTCCTATCACAAGTCCCAGCCTCTACCTCTACAATCTCAAGGTAAAATTGGAAAGTTATTATACTTATAATATTCGTATAACACCACTACTATAATGAAAGGAGGCTCTGCCACCTATTTATAGAAATGTGATGTGATTACGAAAAACTGGATTATTATACTAATTATGTTCGTATAACACCACTACTATAATGAAAGGAGGCTCTGCCACCTATTTATAGAAATGTGATGTGATTACGAAAAAACTGGATTATTATACTAATTATGTTCATATAACACACTACTATAATAAAAGGAGGCTCTGCCACCTATTTATAGTAAAGTGATGTGATTATGATATCTTTACTAACCTCTAATTTGATGCTTGCGTGGATTAAACCCCAAGCTTTCAATATTGTATATTTTATTATTCTGCTATTATATCTGGACAAACACCCACGAAAGGTTTACCGAGTAGTGTGGTGTGCCAATATTTATTTCAATAATTATTGCTTTATTAATTATGCCTGCAAAACACCCACCAAGTAGAGTGGCGTGCATATATTATAACTCATAAATATATGTAGTACAATGCATTTATTTTATCATTTTCTTAATTACAATATTTAATTGTATTAAATCAAAATTGTTTCTCTCTCTCCCCCAACGACTATAAACCCCCAACGGCTATAATCCCCCAACGGTTATAAACCCCAATGGGTATAAACGGCTGGTTTTCATCCTATAAATTGGTAAATTCTAAACCACATAACTCACTCCTCAATCTCTCTTCATTCTCAAAATTTTCATCATCTCTAGAAGCTTTGTGTTCGAGTTTTTCGCAAGATGCTTAGTCTATTTCTGAAGTTTATTATTGTTGTCATCAGCATCAATACTTCTATCGTTTTTCTTGGAGATATGGATCCAAGTGAATTTTACCCGTATTTTTTTATTTTAATGTTCACCTTCCCTCTTTTTCTTGTAGCTATTATGGTTGACATGCAAGGTTTTTTTTGAGAAATAAAAATGTTATGATTCTAATTATTTTTATATTTTGTTATAGTTATCACCATGTCAAACTTTGCAAAGCTTGAGTTCATTCCACTTGATATCACGGGAAGGAATTATATGTCTTGGGTTATTGATATTGAGATGCATCTTCAGTCAATGGGTCTCACTGAAACTATTAAAGAAATAAATTCTACATCGTCGCAAGATAAGGCAAAGGCGACGATCTTTATCCGCAGACATCTTGATGAAAGTTTAAAATGTGAATATCTCACTGTAAGAGACCCAGGCGTCTTATGGAAAAATCTCAAAGAAAGATTTGATCACCAAAAGGAAGTTGTGCTCCCTGCCACTCGTGATGAATGGAATGCTTTGCGCTTCTAAGATTTTAAGAAAGTTAGCGATTATAACTCTGCAATGTTTAGAATAGTATCCCAATTGAAATTCTGTGGGATAAATATCACAGATGAAGAAATGTTGGAGAAGACTTACTCCACATTTCATGCATCTAACATAACACTGCAACAACAATATAAGTTGCGTGGTTTTAAGAAATATTCTGAACTAATTTCATCTCTTCTTGTGGCAGAGAAAAATAATGAACTTTTGATCAAAAATCATCAGTCTCGTCATACTAGTTCAGCAGCATTTCCAGAAGCAAATGTTGTATTTTCTAAAAATTATGGACGAGGATATAATTATGGTCATGGCCGTGGACGTGGACGTGGCCGTAGCCATGGACGCGGCCGTGGACGCGGTCGAAGTAGTTTTTACAACCCTTCACAGAATAACGCGATCCACAAGAAGCATCATGTAGAAAGACATGATAAAGAAAAAGATGTTCGTGAAAGTTCTCTTCGAAATCCTGAAGATTCCTGTTATAAATGTGGCTCCAAAGGACACTGGTTTAGAGTGTGCCGAACACCGGAGCACCTTTGCAAGCTTTATAAAGCATCCTTAAAAGGATAAGAGAAAGAAGTGAATTTCACTGAACATGATGATCTTATGGATGATTCAACTCATCTTGATGCTTCAGATTTTACTGATGATTTTGTTAATCTTCCAACCCATCATGACACTGGTGATAATTAGACATATAATTGTATTATCATATTTTGTTATTTGTAATTTCTCAAAATTATCTTTGAATGAAATATTTCACTTATAATAATATGTTTCAAATTTTATTCTCACCAAATTATTTATTTTGCATGAAGCTTGATATGGATTATTCTAATGATGAAGTCAAGACCAAAACTGGAGAATTTGCATACCGGATAGCGGTACAACACATACTATTCTCAAATATAAAAGGTACTTCTCTGATTTAAAATCAACAAAGGCAATCATCAATATAATATCAGGTCCTGTTGACTTGATTGAAGGGACTGGTAAAGCCAGCTTTATATTGCAAAATGAAACAAAGTTTTTCATAAAAGATGCTTTGTTTTCACCAAAATCCAAAAGAAATTTGTTGAGTTTTAATGATATATATCTTCATGAATATGATACTTAGTCTACAACTGAAGAAAATATGAAGTATATGTATCTTACTACTTATGTATCAGGAAAGAAGTGCATATTAGAAAAACTACCAAAGCTTTCCTCAGGATTGCATTATACATATATAAATGTGATAGAGTCACATATGGTAGTTAAAGAAGATACAGAGATATTAACTCTATGACATGATCGTTTAGGTCATCCTGCTTCAATGATGATGCGAAGAATTATTGAGAATTCATATGGACATACATTAAAGGGCCAGAAGATCCTTCAAGTTAGTAAAATTTCATGTGAGGCTTGTTCTCTAGGAAAATTAATCATGAGACCTTCACCAGCTAAAATAAAAACAGAATCACCTACATTTCTTGAACGTATCCAAGGTGATATCTGTGGGCCTATACACCCATTGTGTGGACCATTTAGATATTTTATGGTATTGATAGATGCCTCTAGTAGATGGTCCCACGTTTGTTTATTGTCAACTCGCAATGTGGCATTTGCGAGATTTCTTACTCAGATAATTAGATTACGGGCACAATTTCCTGATTATACAATCAAGAAAGTTAGACTTGACAATGATGGTGAGTTTATGTCACAGGCTTTTAATGATTATTGTATGTCAATTGGAATAGTTATTGAACATCCTATTGCCCATGTACATACACAAAATGGTTTGGCTGAGTCACTGATTAAGCGCCTCCAACTTATTGTTAGACCATTAATAATAAGAACAAAGCTTCCTATTTCTGTATGGGGTCATGCAGTTTTACATGCTGCAGCATTAATTCGCATCAGACCAAGTGCATATCATGAGTACTCCCCTCTACAATTAGCATTTGGTCAAGAACCAAATATTTTCCATCTTAGAATTTTTGGTTGTGTGGTATATGTACCGATTGCTCTACCACAACGTACAAAGATGGGTCCTCAAAGAAGACTGGGAATATATGTTGGCTATGAATATCCTTCTATTATAAGATATCTTGAGCCTAAAACCGGTGATGTTTTTACGGCTCGGTTTGCCGATTACCACTTCAATGAGGTAATTTTCCCAGCATTAGGGGGAGAAAAGAAACAGCTGGAGAAGAAGATTACATGGAGTGAACCATCCTTATTGCATCTTGATCCTCACACAAAACAAAGTGAATTAGGAGTGCAAAAGATTATGCATTTACAAGAAATAGCCAATCAATTACCAGATGCGTTCACCGATACGAAAAGAGTGACTAAATCATATATACCAGCTATAAATACTCCTGCTCGGATTGAAATCCCAAAAGGACAATCCGAGAATGAAGTCACTAATGAGTCTAAGCACGCCTGAAGCGTGGTAAGGTTCCAAAGATAAAAATCCATGAAAAAGAAAAGGAGCAGATAAGCACGATGACCCCAATGTGCAAGAATGTGTTTCAGAAGAAACACAAAATAAGACAAATCAAGAGACAGAAAATCCTGAAGATATAGAAAATCATGAGATCTCTATTGATTATGTCAATACAGGAGGATTATGGAATCGCAATGAGATGAAAAATATGGATGAAATATTTTCCTATTCCGTAGCATGTGATATTGTTAACGGAAGTGAGGATCCTGAACCAAGATCCATCACTGAATGTCAAAATAGACATGATTGGACAAAGTGGAAAGACGCTATACAGGCTGAATTGAGTTCGCTTAATAAGCGTAAAGTATTGGACCTATTATTCTCACGCCTGAAGCCGTGAGGCCAGTAGGATACAAATGGGTCTTTGTACGAAAACGCAGCGAGAAAAACGAGATTGTGAGGTATAAAGCTCGACTTGTTGCTCAAGGTTTTTCACAAAGACCTGGAATTGATTATGAAGAAACGTATTCTCCAGTAATGGATGCAATTACGTTTAGATATTTGATCAGCCTAGCAGTTTCTAAAAATTTAGAAATGCATCTTATGGATGTTGTTACAGCTTATTTATATGGGTCGCTTGATAGCGATATTTATATGAAAATCCCTGAAGGATTTAAAATGCCTGAAGCATTAAGTTCAAAACCCAAAGAATTATATTCGATCAAATTACAAAGATCGTTATATGGGTTAAAACAATCAGGGCGCATGTGGTATAATCTCTTAAGCGAATATTTATTAAAAGAAGGATATGTAAATAATCATATATGCCCATGTGTTTTTATAAAGAAAACAACATCCGGATTCATTATCATTGCTGTATATGTTGATGATTTAAATATCATTGGGACTCACAAAGAAATCCTAGAAGCAATGATATATTTAAAGAATGAATTTGAAATGAAAGACCTTGGGAAAACCAAATATTGTATTGGTTTATAGATTGAGCACTTTCAAAGTGGAATACTTTTGCATCAATCAAATTACAATGAAAAGGTCTTAAAACGCTTTAACATGAATAAAGAAAATCCTTTAAACACTCCAATGGTTGTTAGATTATTAAATGTTGAAAAGGATCCATTTCGCCCTCGCGAAGATAATGAAGAGGTTCTTGGTCCTGAAGTACCATACCTCAGTGCAATTGGAGCTCTTATGTACCTGGCTAATTGTACCCGATCAGATATAGCATTTGCTACTAATTTATTAGCAAGATTTAGCTCATCTCCTACACGGAGACATTGGAATGGTATTAAACATGTATTTCGTTATCTTCGAGGAACAACTAACTTTGGTTTGTTTTATTCCAGAGGATCAAAACAAGAAATAACTGGTTATGCAGATGCAGGTTATTGTCAGATCCACATAAAGGCAGGTCTCAAACAGGATATATGTTCACATGTGGAGGTGCAGCGATCTTTTGGCGTTCACAAAAGAAGACACTTATTGCCACTTCTTCTAATCATGCTGAAATCATAGCACTCCATGAAGCAAGTCGAGAATGTGTATGGCTAAGGTCTGTAACTCAACACATCCAAGAAACTTGTGGATTACCAGTCAACAGAAATCCAACAGTACTGTTTGAAGACAATGCTACATGCGTCGCTCAAATGAAGGAAGGATTCATCAAAAGCGACCATACCAAGCATATACCCCCGAAGTTCTTCTCATTCAGTCAAGAGCTTGAAAAGGATAAGAAAATTAATATTCAGTATATCCGATCAAGTGATAATGTGGCTGATCTCTTTACAAAGGCACTTCCCCCTACAACTCTCAGAAAGCTTATTCATGATATTGGGATACGTCATAAGCGAGATTTATGAAGAAGAACTACTTATGTCAACTTGAGGGGGAGCTTACGTGGCTGCACTCTTTTTCCCTTACTATGGTTTTGTCCCACATGATTTTCCTGGTAAGGTTTTTAACGAGGCAGCATAGAACACGTATACAAAAATGATGTACTCTTTTTTCCTTCGCTATGGTTTTGTCCCACTGGGTTTTTCTAGAAAGGTTTTTAATGAGACATCATGCATGGTTGGCAGCCAAGGGGGAGTGTTATGAAACGTGAAAAGTGGCTGCCTACCTTTACTGTGCACCATTAATGAGTTTACTATGCGCTGATGCAAGCGATGACACAAGTGCTGATGTAAGCGATGACGCAAGCGTGCATAGTGACTGCATAGTACCCCAAAGTTTTTCTATAAATAGGCCCTTCCTGATTCATTTCAATGTACACACTTCAAAAATCAATAAGAATTTCTACTTCTACTCTATCTCTAGAATTCTCTGTTTTGGTGTTATATTTCTCGGAGTAAAATTATATGTTCATTTTTTTAGAGGAGAGAGTTAATTCAAAAAGAGAGTTTAGACGAAAGTGATTGCTTTTAGGGGCCGTTTGTTTCGCATAAAAGTCTGTAATTCGTAAATGACTTACAACCCAGTTACAACTACGACGTTTGTTTGGACCGTAATTCGTAAAAGACTTACACAACTCAATTACCCCTCACTTGCAACCCAATTACTATTCACTTACAACCCAGTTACAGTTAATTTTGTGGTCATGCAAATTTGTATTATTTTTTTATGTTAATATTAAAAAATTTTAATATTTAGCATTTCTAATATTTATTTGCAATATTAAAACTTTTTAAATCACCAAATAGTTAATTTTGTGATCAACTTTTTCACTTACGACTTACACATTACGACAACCAAACACCGTGAAGCACAATATACTTTTTCACTTATAACTTTATATTACCAACCAAACATCATAAAGCTTACATGCATGTAACTCATTTATAATTGTAAAAGACTTTACCAATTACAACTTACGAATTACGGCCAATTACGACAACCAAACAGACCTTAATTTACCCCTTTCAGTGAGCAGCGTTCTGAGGGCCATCGCACTTGTGTCTAGTCCACGTGTTGGGCTGAAATGTGATTGCTGAGGCTACGACACGTATCCCAGTTAACACCACCACGTGTGAGCGTGCATGAAGGACCCTCTCGACTTCAAACGCCCTCTCGAGCGGGGAGTAGCTTAGCCTATTCATCGACATGTGAAACAAACCAAGACGACTTAGCCCATTCAAATTCTTATTCAATCCCCACAACAACAGTCACAGAAACAGAGAGAAGAAAGAAGAAGAGGAAGAAGAGAAGAAGAGGAGGAGGAAAGGTGAAATCTTGATATGGCATCCAGTCACGTAGAAGTTCCAGGGGAGGCCACCCAGACCTCCGCCGCCCTGCTCGAGACCGCCACCGGCACCATCCAGTCCTTTGCTCCCTCGACAAGATCCACCAACAACTCTGCGCGTTAAGTGTAGATTACTAGCTAGCACTCTCAACATCACTCCTGCATCGGTTTTCTTGTGAGTTTAATTTGATGTCTATTAATTTGCTTCAGGTTCCACTTCTACGCTCACGACATGGCAAGGCAAGTAGAAGCCCACCACTAATGCTCCCACCAGAACGAGGAGGTGCGCCAGTGTCTCATCTACACGACAGCCCCGAAGCCGGCGCCCGTCTCATCGGCGTCGAATACTTGGTAACCGAGAACCTGTTCCTCACCCTCCCCGACGACGAGAAACCCCTCTGGCACTCGCACGAGTACGAGGTGAAGAGCGGCGTGCTGTTCCTCCTGTTGGAAAGAGAGAGTTTACTGATGGGGAAGTTGATAAGGTTCGTCGAGGGGTCTTCGAGTGATCGCCGAGGAAGTTGACGACGAAGACGAAGGGAACAACAGCTAGAAATAGCAGCAGCAGTAGAATCAGGCAGGGTTGGTCGACCGGTCCGGTCGACCGACATGCACAGCATGCACAGGGCCTTAGGCGGTCGACCCGGCCGGTCGACCGCAATTCCCTGACTGTAAGACCCGAACTCTCGGTTAAATTCGGTCGACAGGGCGGGTCGACCGAGGTGGAGGTCGGTCGACGGGTCGACCGACAGTCGGGTTTGGGCGAAAATCTGCTGCTCTGCAAATTTGGGTATTTAAGCCTAATGTTGATTTCTAGGGTTGTATCTTGTAGAAGATCTGTGAAAAGGAAAAGGCTGGAGCTCTCTTGCATTCAAAGAGGCTGCTAGCCATTGTAATCTTCTCCCATAGCTATTAAATCTCTCTTTGATTGCCCCGAGGACGTAGGCGTTGAGGCCGAACCTCGTTAGATCGTGTGTTTGCGATTTGTGTTTTCTTCTCGTGTTATTTGGGTGTTCTCTGTGCTTGGAGATTTGTGAGATCCTCTTGGGGTTGTTGTCATCGGCGCACAACAAGTGGTATCAGATCTCCCAGGTTGCGCTTGGGATTTCTGAGGATTCGAAGGGCTAGAGATCTGATCCGGTGGAGATCGTGTGTCGGTCTCAGATTAGAGGTAACGGTGTTCGTGGAGATCGTGTGTCGATCTCAGAAGGACGCAAGGAGGGATCGTGGAATCTGTGGTGGAATAGATCCGGTGAGAAACTCGATTTAGGGTTTCAAGGGACAGGTAAAAATCCGTTTTTTTTATCTGAGTAGAGATCTATTTCCAGTTGGTTATTCTTCCGCATAGATAGAGGATCAGAAATCTCAATGGAAGAGGAAAGTACTTCGGTTAAGACCATGCATCCTCATCCGAGGATCGACGTGGTGAAGTTCAACGGTACAAATAACTTCGGGATGTGGAGATGCGAGGTTATGGATGCGCTGAATGCATCAAACCTCGAAGACACTCTCCTATTGGCGAAGAAGAAGAGCACTACCATGTTGACACTTAAAAAAGACAAGATTCTTATTGGTCCAAACAATGTCTAAACTTGTTGACATTTACAAAAGACAAGTGACAGACGAGCTGAAGACCAGTCTCCACCCATCTCCGAGGGACAAGGAAGCAACTTGGACTCCACTGATCCAGCAAGCAGACAGTGAACCCGGATTGTTTCTAAACAGACCTCAGCAGGTCTAAAGGTGCTAGCACTTAGCATCGCATGGGCCCAAAGGGATAGCCTCGCTTGAGAGACTAAAATCATCCAACTTCACCTTGAAGCCATCCATAGCCTCGCCAGGAAGCTAACTCGCAACTTCGCCACAGAGGACTTCCAGCTCCGCCAAAGGGTTTCTTTCGGACTTCGCCAGAAGCTGCCTCTAGCTCCGCTGTGAGTTCAAAGCGGGCATCGCCGCTGTTGGTCTGCTATGGTCAACCTTTGACCAATCAAATCTCCAGATGAGATCAGATCCAATCAGATTAAATCCAATTAAGATCAAATCAGAGATCAAATTTGGCAGTTGATTGCCATAATCTCTTGACTCTTCTAAAACGAGTAAGAAAATCAGGGGAAATCCTCCAATGATATGGAAAGGATCAAGAAGATCAACCGACCTGCCAATTCTAGCCTCGCAGCAAGGCTACTTTTCAGATTTAAACAGATTTGATTCAATCTGTTTCCATATCTTCAAGGGACGATTATACCCTTGCTCTCCCTATAAATAGCCCATCAGGGGTACAAGGGAGAGGGCCGGATTTTCTGAGAAGACTCCACAAGCAGAGACTTCTTCAAAAAGCACCGTGTGCTCTCGAATTCAAAGATCTTTTAGAGAATTTCTTTCTCTATCCAGGGTGTTGATACCCTAACGTCGTCCTTTCTCTCAAGGAATCTCCGGAACCAGGCGAGAAGGAGATCCTAATTGAAGGCGGTTTTGAGAAGCAGCAAGAGGGTTCTACCAGCCCTCTGTTCTCTGATTCCCCGAACCAGGCGAGAAGGGAATCTCATCGCTCGCATCGTCAAAGGGACAAAGTGGTCGCGCGCTGACCAGACTCCTATCGGCACACTTCTCCAGAATCTCTGAGGAGATCTACTTGTAATCTTTTTAAGAATACTTGTAATTTAGCTCCTCAATCTTTTTATTGTAAGTTTTTCTCCTTTGCAAACATAATGGAAAACAAGATGGCGACTCCGCTGGGAACGAAATTCTCCACTGCCGAGAATCAAGTGTCGCAATGCGATCAACAGACCTTCGGGTCTAACTCTGAATTCAGAAAAGCCGGTGCAGCCAGAGCCCCTCTGGCTAAATCTTCAAGGAAAGTCTCTGCGGAGACAGAAAAGGTTCTCTGCGAACCTACTGCGGTTATTTGGCGCAATAAGGAAGCACGTCTGCAGTCTGATTCCTTTACTTGTGAGAACTTGGTGGTTCAGTTCGATCAAGGAAGATTCGAAAAAGTCCTCTCTGGGGGTGGCCCAATGCTTCGAGCACGGAAGCATAGGAAGGTTTCCATGACCAAGGTTTCGAAGCAGAAACCGGAGGCAGAATTCTGCCAACACCCCTCAGCCTCGCTTGTGGCTAATCAGGTTCCTTGCGAACCTAAGTCTCCTCTGTCAAGGCGGGTATGGAAGCCTAAACAGAAGTCTCCAACCGAAGCTTCAGGCGTAGCTACGCCTAAACCGCGCCTCTCTCGCGAAGAAAAAGGCAAGATGCCTGTCTGCACCAATTATAAAGTCAAGACGGCAATCATACCGTCGCCCAATTCAAGAGCAGCAACACCTTGCGTCAGCCTCGTTCTCATGAGCGAAGCTACTATACCACAGCGTACTCACCGGGTTCGTCCCCTTCGCAGCAGTATAGCGGGTAAAGCACCACAGCGTGCTCCGCTTTCCAGTGCGTCAAGCACTAAGCTCACGCCTGATGGCGAAGCTAGAACCAAAGCACTATTCAGTGCTAGTCCCATCTGCAGGGATAAAAGAAGCAGAACATCGTCCTATGTGCGATCCAAAAGAGCCTTTGCGCTCGATTGCAGAGACCCAACCGGGTCTGATTTGAGGAAATTGTTGACAGATAGACAAACCTCTTCCCCCTGTTGTCAACAAGTGGGATGTCAGCTGGTGATACTCTACTCGGTCCATTGCCGGCTGGGACCAATCCCCGCCACGCCTCTAAGACGACGGTCAGTTTTTGATCGGCTATCAGTACAGGCCCCGAGGCAACACCGCAAAAGGAGCATCTCACGAGATTCAGCCTCTGTATCCGTCAACATGACCGGAAGAGGACGAGAGTCCCCAGATCCAGATTATAGCCCAAGCTTAGGCGAAGTCTTGGTGCATGAAGAAGGTGTTTTTCGAAACACCAGATCCATGGTGGCAATACCCTACACTTATGAACGGCCGTCCTCCTTAATGGCAGTGGCCTCACCGCAACCAGAGCCCGGGAGATTACTCCAGTCATCAGACGAAGAAGAAGATGAAGACAGTGGGTACGCCTCTTCGGCGACAGTTAGCTCGGTGCGAACTGACAAAGCATCAGTCAATATGGCTGATAATGTTAACGACGACCTTCGTCGACGCCTGGAAGCTCAGGAGCAAACTTTCAGAACCCAGCAAGAAACTTTGGACAATATTCAACAGATGCTTGCTCAACTCCTCAGTAACCGGAATAACAATGATGCCGGGATCAATCACGATAAGGAGGAACACTTCAGCAATGAGCAACCCAAGCCGGAGAAATCCAAGGAGGGTTCTTCCTTAGACGCCGAAGTCCTTAAGGGCCTCCAAGCTCAAATCGCATCCCTAGCTCAGAGGGATGAATTAAAGAAGGTAGGGGCAGTCCGTCCTTATCCGCTGGAGTGGGATTCGGTGCCATATCCACCGAAGTTCAAACCACCAACATTGCATACCTATGACGGAAAGAGCTCGCCAAATCAGCACATCTACTATTTCCGGTCTCAGACTGGTAATGTTATAAGCAATGACGCCGTCATGGCTAGGCTATTCATTGGCACCTTAAAGGGGGTGGCATTTTACTGGTTCTGAAGTCTTCCCCCGGGCTCTATCAACTCCTGGATCGACCTGGAAACTCGGTTCCTCTCTCGTTTCTATGAGGACAATACCGAAGTGACCATGGACAAGCTCCTCTCCACTGTGCAGAGGAAGGGCGAATCTGTCCGTGACTACATTGAACGATTCAGAAACTTATCCTTGATGTGCCCAGCAGGGATGCCATTACCCATGCTCTTACAGACATGCAGACACAACTTCCTAGACCAAGTGGAAGTTCGCATGGGGCTGTCAAAGCCCACACTTGGAAGGAATTGGTCGAACAAGCAGAGATAGCCGAGAAGTCGGCTAAAAAGTTCGAACCATCCGCCCCTAGAGGCAAGTGGGGGATGAACAACAAAGGGCGTAGTGACCTACCGCAATCTTCTCAAGCTAAAGGCAAAGAAACTATGTATGTGGAGTTATCCGGAGATGCGCAGTCGAAGGCCAAGAAGAGCGGCTTCAACAATCAGGAGCCTAAGTTCCCTCCAAAGCAATACTCCTTCAAAGACGATCAGGTGGTCACGATATTCCATCTGCTCCACAAAGGGAACAAAATGAAACTGCCAGATGCTCGGCGTCCCAATGAGATAGGACGTACAAACGACCCTAAATACTGCCTCTACCACAGGATGATCCACCATCCTACTGACAAGTGCTATGTCCTCAAGGACAGAATACAAGCCCTGATCGATGTCGGGGTTCTGCCATTAAAGACGGAGCAGAAGAAAGTCACTGCCAATATGGTGACTCTCGAATTCGGCAAAGCTCCAAAGGTCACAGTTCCTGACGGGAATTATTCAGTCCCTGCGCCACGGTTGGAAGTCAAGCATCTTCCAGCTACAGCTCAAAACAATAAGGGTCTTGTTCCCTTAACATTGGAGACAGGGGAAGTCATGTGGGTACACCCAGACCTCGTCCAAGACAAGCAGTGGGATTCAAAGAGGCCCAAGTCAAAGGGCAAATCTTACAATGTCATCTCCATCCTGCCAGACGACAACAATCTTACGTCAGCTTCCCTCAGTGATTCAGAAGGAGAAAAGCATGCTTGCACAACACAGGCCGATGTACCTCAGCCGACGGGCACCCGATCCGGAAAATCATACTTAAGGCAGTATGAAAAGTCTACTGACGAGACACAACAGCAAACGACGTCAGTACAAGTACCAGCATCCACTCCAATCCCAACCAAGGGAAAAGAGAGGCCTAAGGAGGTACGATTCGATCACGTGTTGAAGAAATCGCCAAGCCAAGGGTTTGATACGCCCTTTCGGTTTGACATATTGGCTCAGCTGGCCAATATCCTAGCTCGTATCACTATACACGAGCTCCTTCGTCTCTCTAAAGAGACAAGAGTGTTGGCCCAAAGGCCTTCCACTCTAGTTTTGATGATGATTAACTCATGTAGTTATGTGTACTAATAATCTTGTGTTTTAGTCTCAGATCATTAATCAAGATATTAGTTGGTGTTTAGCTTCAACAAGATAATTTGGAAGCTTGCACATGTTGATTCAAGAGCCCGCGCATCAAAGATGATATATTGCTCAGTGAATCAAAGGAGTTTTTGGATCGAGTCAACTTGGAGATTGCGCTCTACAAGAAGACTTAGGTATCCATAGTTTTTAGTTTGGGTTTAGATCTTAATTGTAAAGATTAGAATAGTACGATAAGCTCAAGTTCAACACACACCTTTCATGTTTTGATTTTCGGTTTTAGGATTAACCGATCTTGGTTTTCATGAATAGATTTTTATCAAAACAAGTTTACATGGTTTATGTATATTAGATTTGTTCTATATACATGCATGCTTCAATTGTTTAGACAAACTTTAATTGATAATCTATTCCATGTGTTTTATGTTTTGGTATTTACAACAAAACATATTTTTGGACTTAATGACAAAAATCATGATATATATGTTTCTTGTATATTGAATTTCTATTCATATACAATATGCTTCAAAGTGTTTAAATATCATATTTTTGTATCATGGATAAGTTTTAGACAATGTGTATTTTCTATTCAAAATACAAGGTTTTAGAAAATACGGTTTTTGGTTTTTGGCAAAATTTCTATGACACAAAAATAGTCAAATATGTTTGAAATTTGTGTTAGGATTTTTAACACAAGTTGGTATTTCAATATAAAATGATAAAACTATTTTTGTGGAATTTTAGAAATTTTGTGGGATTTATTGGAATATTTTTACCACTGTTTTTCTGACCCATTTATAGGCTGACAGGCCTGGTCGGTCGACCGAAGCGGTCGACCGCACCAAGGGCCGGTCGACCGGTTCGGTCGACCGACGTGCACAGACCTGTGCACATCTGCAGCCCAATGGGCCGGTTGACCGAAGCGGTCGACCGACGGAGAGCTGTTTGCTCTCAGGAAGTTTCGGTCGACCGGACCGGTCGACCGGCAGCTGTAACGTTCGAAAATTCGAACGTTGGGCGGTCGACCGGGCCGGTCGACCGGCAGGCTATTTCTGGCATATATTCTGTAAACGGCTAGTTTTCTGAATTACCTATAAATACTCCATTTGAGAGAGTTTTTCTCTAAGAATTTTTGGGCTAAAATTTTCTATCTCTCTGGTGTTTTTGCTGCAATCAAAATAGGTTTTTGGATTCAAAGTGAACAATCTTTTGTGTTTTTGATTAGGGTTTGAAAAACCAAAGAAAAGGGATTTTGGGAAAAGCTTTTGAATTGAATCTCTATATCTTGATTTCTTTTATTTCCCAAAGATTTTCTTTGAGTTGCTGGTTTCAAATCCCTTGGTTTTCTCCACACTTGAGCTAAAATCTACTATCTTGTCTATAGGATTTTTGTGGGAGAAAAGGAGATTGTTTGTGGTTGTTGCTTTAAACCACCAAGTAGCAAGAGATTGTTTTGTGGTAGTTGTTGGAAACCACTCAGTTGTAAACCTTACCTTTGTGTGGCTTTTGGGAGTTGTGTACTCCGGTGATTGTAACTGTCTGTGTGATAGTGAAGCTAGAATCCATCTGGGGATGGCGGGGATGTAGAGCTGGGTGCTCGAACCTCGAGAACATATCTTGGTGTTTGCGTTTGATCGATTGGCTCTCACTATCTCTATCTCTATTTACTTTGTGCCTTGCATTACTATTCATATTGTTCATCATATTTGCTTGGCTTGGTTGTGTGTGCATCACTAGTTGATCACACTTGAGTGTAAATTGCAATTAGTTTTTAAATTCCGCATTAAGTTCACTAGATTAGCATTGTCACCTATTCACCCCCCCTCTAGGTGACTTTTCAATTGGTATCAGAGCTAGCGCTCCTGATATTTAGGTTTAACCACCTAGGAGTTAAGATCTTGGTTTGCTAATCTTCATTTGCATTGTCATTTGCACTCATATTAGTTTGCACTCATGGCTAGCCCTCCTATGTTTGACCATTTTAGACTTGATGCTTGGAAGGTAGACATGACTAGGCATTTAAAAACTCTAGGTCATTTAGTTTATCAAGCCATCACTATAGAAACCCTCCCTAATAGTAGCAAGCATAAGAAGGCCAATGCACTTGCACTTAGGACACTTAGAGCATCCCTTAATGAACATCTTTTACATATTTTTGATCGCTATGATTCGGCTTTTGCAGTTTGGAGCATATTGACGTCTCCCGAGCTACCCTTGATTATCAACAAGATGAGGAGATCTAAGAGAGAAAAGTCCGAAGAGCATTGCTTCATGGTCCAAGGGAAGAACTCCCTTGAGGTACACTCGGATTCCCCTCTTGATGATTGCTCTAGTTCATATTGCCATGGTTGTTTTGAAGTTCAAAATTTAAATGTTGAACTTGCTTCTAAACTTGAAAATTTTATGGAAAAACATGAGAATTTAAAAAAGAAACATTTTGATTTAAAAGAAGAAATGAAGGATTTATGTTCCACTTTTGAAACAGTTTTGCAAGAGAAAGAAGAGATTATTAGTGAACGTGACACACTTGAATCTCGACTTGAAATTGCTTTAAAAGAAATCGAAGTTTTGAAAAATAAAAATGATTGTGATGATGTTGTAGAACACAATGAAGTTTTGTCTTCTAGATTGGATCTTGTTTTTAAAGAAAATCTTACTTTGAAAAATAAAATTGATTCAATTACAAAAGAATTGGATTTGGTTTTGATTAAAAATAAATCTTTACAAAATGAGATTGATATTCATGTTTGTCATGCTAGTGTAGCTTCTTGTTCTAGTACACCTATTGCATGCACCACTTTATCTTCTAGCATAGAAAATGATATTATTGTTTTGAAGAAAAGTGTTGATAGTTTGGGCTCCACTTTGAGCCATTGTGCCATGAATCACACACGATTGGAAACCTTGGTTCGCAAGAAACAAGTTCCAACCTTGCATGCACACTCATCTAGGCATACCCATGCTTTTCATGATCATCACCATCATATGTATGCTCACGTGTACACATGTACACATTGTGGTCGAAAAGGCCACCTTGCTAGATTTTGTTATGATCGTATTTATCATGAAAATTTAGCAACTAATTTTGTTTGGGGTAGAAAAGATACTAACCCCCGTGGACCCACTAGTAAATGGGTACCAAAAACCACCTCTTTGACTTTTGATGTAGGTGGGAGCTCTCGCGTCACGTGAGGGTATTGGTGCCTTGAGGTGGATGCATTCTAAGCTAAAAGGAGAAAACATTTGGATGCTTCACTCTCAAGGAGTCTAAGTGGGAGGACCACCAGGTGCTTTGGAGACATGGAGAGTTGCCCCTTCGGTTTTGGTAACAATTCCTTACTCCATTTAATGTTTACATGCTTTTTATGTTCATCCTTTTATAGCATGTTGTGTTTTGCTTCATTATGCTTGTGCCATGTTCATTAGATTAAGGTTGTACATGTTTAGCTACTTGAGCACCCATGCTTCATTTGGAATCTACATTTAGTATCTCACCTTGTTTAAACTAACATGTATGCCCTAGATCTAATGCACATGCATATGCATTATGACCATTTGGATGATTATGATTTTTGTTTTGTTGAACCATGCTTTATTGTTTCATGATTAGTATGATACTTGCCATGTTTTAATTATCATGTTTATCTTGTTGGTTTATGATTCCCGTTTCATGCTTCATGATTTGATTACTTGTTTAGATGTGAGTTTTCATTAAAACTAGGATGTATACTTATACATATAGTGGGCCACAAATAAACCTTTATATATGTTTGTGCTTGGATGCCTATTTGTACCCATTAAATGTTCTAGTATAGTCTAGTTTTGATGATTCATGCATTCTAACTTGTATTACCATTTTGGATATGATTTTATGATCATGTGTTTTAACTTCATGTATATGTCTATCTAGTACAAATTATTGATTATACATATACATCCTTGAGCCACGTGCCTTCATGCATATACTTTGTGGACTCATCATGTTTAGGATATGTATGTAAGCTTTAGTTTGTATAAGACATACATATGCCTTGAAGTATAGATGATTTTTGATGGAAATTTAGATTTTCATGGTTTCATATTTTTAAAGGAATTTCACATGAGCTTATTTGAATATTTTCATGTTGATATGTGTCACATAACACTTGTTCACTCACTTTATTAGTTACTCATGATTTGCTTTCATGAGACTATGATATGGGATTTATGGATTTGAGTGTTTAGTGCCATGTGATTTACATGTGTTTCATGAAAAACAATTTTGTTTTCATTTCCTATTGTTGAAGAATTCCGTACTAGTTTTTAAAATTTTCACAACTAGTTCATGTTCTTCGCATTTGGTAGAGATTTTCAAACAAATTACACTTTCAAATCTATTTTGAAAACCCCTACCATTAAAGGGTGGTTGGATGGGAGATCATGTTCATGTATGCTTTATAATGAAAATCATTTTTAAACTTGCACATGAATGGGTGGTAGTTGATATGAGTCATACACTTGATCTTATTGATTGTTTCAATTGGTATCATTGAATTCTTTCAATTGGCATCAATCTTGACATCCTTTTGTATACTCATATATGTTTTGTTTTATATATGTATGCTTACACTTCATATAGTATCAATTTCAATTGATATCTATTTCTTACATACATATATAGATGATTTATTTGTGCTTCAAGATATCACAAATTTTGGATATGTTAAGCTTGAGTTTTTCAATTGGTATGCATATACAAGCTTTATCATAATTTTAAGATTGCTAAGCTTGAATTTTTTTTTAAATGAATATCATGTTTCAATTGATTTAATTTTCAATTGGTATCTTATTTCTAACTTATGCATATGTTTAGTTGGTATTTCATAAAGGGGGAGAAAACTCACATTTCAAATTTTCAATTGGTATTTAGTTTACCATTGGTTTTGTTTCCCACTCCCTAACTTTATAATGAAAAATGATTAAAGAATGATTATTGATTTTTAATTGGTTTCATTTGATTATAAAGATAAATATCTTCAATTGGTATGCATTTGTTTACTCAAAATTGGTATCATTGTGTTTTTAAATTGGTATCATGTGTTTTATTTTCAATATGTTTTAATTTCAATTAGTATCATATTTGTTTTCAATGCCCTTCTTACTTTCAATTGGTAATTGGTAGGCATTTCTTAAATGTTTTTATTCTCACTTTCTTTTGGTATCATAATGCACTTCAATGACACATTTTTTAATTGGTATCATTTTTGGTGTCACCCCTTGAAGTAGTTTATTGACTCTTTGTTTCATATATTTAGGGGGAGAAGAATTCATATCTATTTTGTTTTTACCCCTTTGTTGATGATTGACAAAAAGGGGGAGAAGAATTTGGAGTTGATATGCATGAGTTTTCAGTTTTATGATCATTTCATCTCCATTGGTATCAAGAGCATTATGAGTTTTGTTTTTTATTAGTATCAAGAGTTTTGTTTGGTAAGTTATTTGTTTTGTTTTAATTGGAATCAAGAGCATGTTTCATATGCATATTCATTTTCAATGTTAAGTACCTTGTTTAGTATGCATCTTATTGTTTGTTTATTCCTATGCATGAGTTAAGGGGGAGCTTCTTTGAAGCTTTACTTTAATCCATGCATATATAACTCCATGAGTTTTGTCATCATCAAAAAGGGGAGATTGTTGGCCCAAAGGCCTTCCACTCTAGTTTTGATGATGATTAACTCATGTAGTTATGTGTACTAATAATCTTGTGTTTTAGTCTCAGATCATTAATCAAGATATTAGTTGGTGTTTAGCTTCAACAAGATAATTTGGAAGCTTGCACATGTTGATTCAAGAGCCCGCGCATCAAAGATGATATATTGCTCAGTGAATCAAAGGAGTTTTTGGATCGAGTCAACTTGGAGATTGCGCTCTACAAGAAGACTTAGGTATCCATAGTTTTTAGTTTGGGTTTAGATCTTAATTGTAAAGATTAGAATAGTACGATAAGCTCAAGTTCAACACACACCTTTCATGTTTTGATTTTCGGTTTTAGGATTAACCGATCTTGGTTTTCATGAATAGATTTTTATCAAAACAAGTTTACATGGTTTATGTATATTAGATTTGTTCTATATACATGCATGCTTCAATTGTTTAGACAAACTTTAATTGATAATCTATTCCATGTGTTTTATGTTTTGGTATTTACAACAAACATATTTTTGGACTTAATGACAAAAATCATGATATATATGTTTCTTGTATATTGAATTTCTATTCATATACAATATGCTTCAAAGTGTTTAAATATCATATTTTTGTATCATGGATAAGTTTTAGACAATGTGTATTTTCTATTCAAAATACAAGGTTTTAGAAAATACGGTTTTTGGTTTTTGGCAAAATTTCTATGACACAAAAATAGTCAAATATGTTTGAAATTTGTGTTAGGATTTTTAACACAAGTTGGTATTTCAATATAAAATGATAAAACTATTTTTGTGGAATTTTAGAAATTTTGTGGGATTTATTGGAATATTTTTACCACTGTTTTTCTGACCCATTTATAGGCTGACAGGCCTGGTCGGTCGACCGAAGCGGTCGACCGCACCAAGGGCCGGTCGACCGGTTCGGTCGACCGACGTGCACAGACCTGTGCACGTCTGCAGCCCAATGGGCCGGTCGACCGAAGCGGTCGACCGACGGAGAGCTATTTGCTCTCAGGAAGTTTCGGTCGACCGGACCGGTCGACCGGCAGCTGTAACGTTCGAAAATTCAAACGTTGGGCGGTCGACCGGGCCGGTCGACCGGCAGGCTATTTCTGGCATATATTCTGTAAACGGCTAGTTTTCTGAATTACCTATAAATACTCCATTTGAGAGAGTTTTTCTCTAAGAATTTTTGGGCTAAAATTTTCTATCTCTCTGGTGTTTTTGCTGCAATCAAAATAGGTTTTTGGATTCAAAGTGAACAATCTTTTGTGTTTTTGATTAGGGTTTGAAAAACCAAAGAAAAGGGATTTTGGGAAAAGCTTTTGAATTGAATCTCTATATCTTGATTTCTTTTATTTCCCAAAGATTTTCTTTGAGTTGCTGGTTTCAAATCCCTTGGTTTTCTCCACACTTGAGCTAAAATCTACTATCTTGTCTATAGGATTTTTGTGGGAGAAAAGGAGATTGTTTGTGGTTGTTGCTTTAAACCACCAAGTAGCAAGAGATTGTTTTGTGGTAGTTGTTGGAAACCACTCAGTTGTAAACCTTACCTTTGTGTGGCTTTTGGGAGTTGTGTACTCCGGTGATTGTAACTGTCTGTGTGATAGTGAAGCTAGAATCCATCTGGGGATGGCGGGGATGTAGAGCTGGGTGCTCGAACCTCGAGAACATATCTTGGTGTTTGCGTTTGATCGATTGGCTCTCACTATCTCTATCTCTATTTACTTTGTGCCTTGCATTACTATTCATATTGTTCATCATATTTGCTTGGCTTGGTTGTGTGTGCATCACTAGTTGATCACACTTGAGTGTAAATTGCAATTAGTTTTTAAATTCCGCATTAAGTTCACTAGATTAGCATTGTCACCTATTCACCCCCCCTCTAGGTGACTTTTCAAAGAGAAGCACTCAGGGAGGCGCTAGCCAATTCAGAATCCTTTCTGACATGCATGCCTGAGATCCCTAACAACGACGTCCAGTCTCCTTGCCCGGAATGTCATTATGCACAATCCAAGGTGCCCGCTATTACCTTCACGGCGGAAGATATGCTTCTCAAAGACAACAAGCACGATCGACCTCTGTACTACACCGGATATATCGGTTCAACGTGCATTGAAAGAATACAAGTCGATCTGGGGTCCGCACTCAGCATCATCCCCAAAAGGCTTCTCTACTTCCTCGGTATACCGCTGTACAGGTTGTCCGCAACCACTACTACAATATACGATTTCAACGCCGGGAGCAGTCATCCACTGGGAAAAATTCGACTCCGTTGCAGAATCGGGAGCCTGAATTCAGAAGTGACGTGCTATGTCATTGATGCTGACACATTATATAACCTGCTGCTAGGACGGCCATGGATCCATGCCAACTGGATCGTTCCCTCCACTCTGCACCAATGCTTCAAATATGTTGAAGATGACGCGACAGTACGAACTGTCTTTGCTGAAAAGCAACCATTCAAGGGGGTGAAAAATTACTTCACCGACGCTCTCCTGTATCAAGAGGCCGGTGGAACTGTTGGCCCAAGGTTACAATCACCCGTCTTTAGTGTGTTTTGATGATTACAAAACGTATTAGTTATTTGTACTAATATTATTTGTTGTTTAAGTGTGTTTCAGGTTTTCTATTTTGCATAGGTGTTTTCTTCCCTAAAGGAAGGTGACTTGGACTCAAGATAACTCAAATTGGGCTCAAGATGCAAAATTGAAGAACAAGTGGAGAAAGCCCCTCTTGAAGCCTTGAAGTCCTTAGAACATTGTAAGAATATAATGTTAAAGTTTGAGTGTAGGATAATTGGCTCTAGGATTTGCACACACACTTATTCGTTATCTTCTCTATGTTTTTAAAAATGTTCGGTTTTAAGTTTTATGCATTAGTTTATGTATACATGTTTCCAACTTGTTTTATATTGAAAATCTTTGTTTAAAACATGTGTAGACTAATCCTTGCATAATACTTAGTCATATATATTTTTAAAAAATGTTTTTACAAAAAATCCCAACTTCAAATTCAGCCTGTTTTTCTGTTTCAGGCGAGACGGGTCGACCGGACAGTCGACCGGCGCCTGTGTCAGGACATGCACGGTTTGTGCATGTCTGTCGGTCGACTGGCCGGTCGACCGACTGTAACCAGTTTTGCTCTCGGTTTGTTTGAGTCGACCGACCGGTCGACCGGTAGAAGGAAACTGTGTTTCCTCAAAGAGGACGGTCGACCGGACAGTCGACCGGAGCCCAACGGCTCTTTGCCAGCAAGGCGACGGTCGACCGGACGGTCGACCGCCAAGCCTGCTGCTGGCCAACGGCTCTTTCCTCTTTGGGATAGTTCTGAAATCTGTTTTTTCTGTCTTCTTTAACAAAGTTTTAGAGAGTTGTTGGGGGCCTTTTGCAGGTCAAATTAGGTGTAAAGAAAAGAGTTTTAACCTATTCTCTCCTTATAAATAGAGGGCAATAGGTCTTTGTTACCACGAAGAAAAATCCTCAAATTTTCATTGTTTTCAAAGAGAAAAGGAAAAATTGTTTTAAAGCTTTCAATTCCAATCTTTTGAGCTAGTTTTTCAGTTGTGTTTGATTGCTAATATCACTCTACAACTGAAGTTTTCTCACCACACTTCATAGAGCCAAAAATTCATTACTCATACTATAGTCAAGTTGTAAAAAGAGTGAGAATTGTAAAAGTGTTTGAGAAAGAGTTTAGTGATCTTGTTGTGATCACTCTTGTTCTTGTGATTCTCTTCTTGTGGAGCAACCTCTAAGGTTAAGGTTCTTTTGTAAGGTGTGGAGCTCGGTGCTCGGTCTTCGGTAGACCAAATTGTAATGCGTCCTCGGTGGATAGTGGAAACCCTTCACGGAGGTGAAGGCGGGGACTAGAGCGGTGGCTCGAACCTCGAAACAAATCATTCGTGTTTGCGATTGCCTTGCGTCATCTTGCTTTATTTTTCTCTTGCTTTATATTGTCTACAACTATTTGCTTGAGAACTAACCATTTACTTGTGCAATCTTCTCTTGTTTACTTTACTTGTAATATTTATTGTGTGTATTTCATCATAGCATTTCATTCTTATCTTGTTCGATCAAATCTCATACAACACGGTTGCATTGCGCACCTCTAACCCATCTTTAAGGGGAATTGGGAGGACGGAGTTCAGAACCCTTCACCGGGTATTCGGCTCCTAGTCGTGTTTTGAGAGATCGTTGCATCACTCATATTTACTTAAGTTTAAAAAGATCATTAGATTAGCAATTACACCTATTCACCCCCCCTCTAGGTGTATTTCAATTGGTATCAGAGCTTGGACTCTAGGATTTGGCTTAACAACCTTAGAGAGATCCTCACATTGCTAATCATTTCATTCATACTCATTTAGTAAACATGGCCGATGGTATCAAGACACCCCCTAAGTTTGATGGACTTAACTTTCCCATATGGAAGGTTAAGATGACCGTGTTCTTGCAATCTCTAGCTAGCCGAGTTGCAAAGGCCGTGACCAAATCTTTTACCACACCCACCGGTGATGAATCTACTTGGTCCGAAATTGAGACCAAGGAGTTTGATGCCAATGCTAGGGCTCATTATGCACTCCTACAAGCCCTCAATGATGATGACATAGCTAGAGTCATCCATTGCAAATCCGCATACGAGATTTGGACCCATTTGTTAGTCACACATGAGGGGACATCACAAGTGAAGAGGGCCAAGATAGACCTTCTTCGGTCCCAATATGAAAATTTTAGCATGCAAGAGAATGAAACCATAGATGATATGGTTACAAAATTTACCAAGATTACTAATGGACTTTCTTCTCTAGGTGAGGACATCAACAATGATCAAAGAGTAAGAAAGATCATCCGGGCTCTTCCTCCTTCATGGGAAGTCAAGGCTACAACCTTGAAGGAACTCAACGACAAGGATGAAATAGAGCTAATTGGTCTCATTGGGAATCTAAAAACCCATGAGATGGAAAGGAAAGCAAGAGAGGAGATGGCTCCTTCCAAGAAGAAGACCATAGCTTTCAAAAGTCAAGCTACTCACTCCGACGAAGATGATGAAGAAGAAGATGACGAAGAGCTCTCACTTCTTGTCAAGAATGTCCGGAGGATGTACAACAAGGCGAAATTCCAAGGTAGAAGGAGATGGCAAGGAGGCAAAGAAGAAAGAAAGATCATATGCTTCAATTGCCAAAAGCCGGGACACATTGTTGCGGAATGTCCGGACAAAGTGAAGCCATCCTCATCCAAGAAGCCCTTCAAGAAGAAAGCAATGAAGGCGACATGGGATTCCGAGAGCGAATCCGAGGAGGAGATCGACACCGCCAACATGTGCTTCATGGCTAATGAAAGCACATGCAAGGTAACCCCTTCCCCTTCATTTGATGAAGATCTTTTCATGGATGAGTTAGGAGAAGCCTTTGTAGAATTGTCTCACAATTATGACTTCATGAAGAAAAAGTATTTAAAAATGAAAAAGGAAAATGAATCTCTTAGTCTTCAAGTTGTAAATCTTTCTAAAGAAAATAATGACTTGCATTCTACTTTGGTTTCCACTAAAAATGAATTTGATAAATATAAGACTTCTTGTAAAGGCAAGTCCCCATTTGTTGATGCTAATGAGATTACCATGCTTAAGGAAAGAATAGATTCTTTAGGTATTGTTTTGAAAAAGTGTAGTGAGTTTGATAAGAAAAGGATTGAGGCTATGTTCCCTAAGAAACAAGCCTCTAAGAAAAATGTTCATAATGCTCATGCTCATGTACATACAACACAACCTTTACATCGTGGCAAACCCGCAAAGCATGCTCACACTTCACACACACATGCTCACACTCCACACACACATCATGCATTCATGTATGGTAGAGTGTTCTCATGTTCACATTGTGGGCGGAAAGGGCACTTAGCCAATTTTTTTCTATGATAGACTAAGTGCATCTCATCATAATGTTTGGGTTCGAAACACTAACTTCCAAGGACCCAAGAAAATTTGGGTACCAAAATCAACGATTTTGTTAAATGATGTAGGTACCTTCCAAAGCCCAACGACGTAGAGGATTGTGGTATCTTGATAGTGGTTGCTCAAGGCACATGACTTGGGATATCAACAACTTTTCAACCCTATCAAGATACCATGAAGGTGGCACCGTCACCTTCGGAGATGACGCCAAGGGTAAAATCATCGGTATCGGTAATATAAAACTTGACACATCCCCTTTAATTGAGAATGTAGTTTTAGTTGACGGCCTCAAGCATAATCTCTTGAGTGTTAGTCAATTATGTGATAAAGGTTTTGATGTAGTTTTTGATATTGTTGTTTGTAAAGTAATTGATAGAATTTCTAATGCTTGTGTGTTTTCCGGTTTTCGTGAAAGTAATGTTTATATGATAGATATGTTAAATATGTCTTGTAATATAACATGTTTAAAAGCCCTCGATGACGACTCTTGGTTGTGGCATAGAAGATTAGGCCACATTTCTTTTGACCATATATCTAGGCTTAACACAAAGGAAATGGTGAAAGGTATTCCTTGTTTGAATTTTGAAAAGGACCGAGTTTGTGACGCATGTCAATTTGGGAAACAAACTAAGTCTTCTTTCAAGTCAATTAAGGATATCATGACATCACGTCCTTTGGAGTTAATCCATATGGATCTATTTGGCCCTACACAAACCAAAAGTCTAAGTGGGAATAGATTTGCATTTGTTTTAGTTGATGATTTTTCACGTTTTACTTGGGTTTTCTTTCTTGAGCATAAAAATCAAGCATTTTCGTATTTCCAAATTTTTAAGAAAAGAGTTGAAAAAGAAAAGGATGTTTCGATTTTAAGAATAAGAAGTGATAGAGGAGGTGAATTCATTAACCAACCCTTTACCACTTTTTGTGAAGAACATGGAATAAAGCATGAACTATCTTGTCCTAGAACTCCACAACAAAATGGAGTAGTTGAACGGAAAAATCGAACTTTGCAAGAGATGGCTAGGATAATGCTTAGTGAATATGGTCTACCACATTATTTGTGGGCCGAGGCCGTTAATACATCATGCTATATATCAAATCGTGTTTTCTTGTGTAAAAATACTACAAAAACCTCTTTTGAAATGTACTTTTCTAGAAAACCAAATGTTTCATATTTCAAAGTTTTTGGATGCAAATGTTTTGTTTTAAATATAAAAGATAATTTAGGAAAATTTGATCCTAAATCTTATGAGGCTATATTTGTGGGTTATTCTAGTACTAGAAAGGCTTATAGAGTTTTCAGTAGGTCATCATTGACTATTGAGGAATTGTTGACTGAGTTTTCCTGCACACAAAATGTAGTATTTTAGTTTTAAGAATAGGATGTGCAAGTTCTCAATGCGAATCCGCTGTAGCAAGGCTATGCGGGTCGTGATCCTCAGGGAGGGACTGCGATGGAAGCGTTAAGCAAGATATCTCCTTTTTTAGTTATTAAAAGAAAATAAGAAAATATTAGTTAGAAGGAAAGCGGTATTTACAATGGGTCGGAAAGAGATAGACTTTGGAGAAGAGATGTGATTTATTCTACAAAAATAAAAGAAAGGAAAAAAAAAGAGAGAAATACTTACTTTATTTTGGTGGAGGAAAAACGTGAAAACCTTACATGTTCTACCTTACTTAGGAGACGATCAACGCATAGATCATAAACTCGAGCCCGGTCCTTGTGCACATTATATCGTCAAGCATATCAAGAACGAAGTGATGCGAAGCTTGGAAGTGGAGAACGTTTTCATGAACTATCGTTGGCTCTCACGTAGTTTAGTTATACTTGCTTGGAGTTCACTTGCATGTTCTTCAAGAACCATAGAGATGAAAGAGAAAAGAGAATAGAAAACAAAAATAAAAGCAAAACATAAGAATAATAAACAAAATAAAAGAATACCTTTATTGATCAGTACAATGGCAGAGACGAGGAAGGTACATCGGTGTCACGCTCAATATAAGCCTCTCTCTCTCTTGAAAATAAAAAGAAAAGAAAATCTAACCTAGAAGAAAGAAGAAAAACCTAAACCCTAGCTTTTGGCCCTTTGCTGGACGCTGGACCACTCTGTACGTTGCACTGCAGGGGGTATTTATAGGTGCAGAAGGCCGAAGAGTCCCGGATGAAGTTGCCCACGAAATCTGGTATCCAGATAACATCAAAGTGCCGCAAAATCCTGGTTTTTGCCGCAATTTTGCGGCAAAACTGGCTCTTCTGGCTACGCGCTTTGGCGCGTGGCCTCTCTCGATCCGTTCATCTAGGCATTTGCTTCTGAAAGTGTGATCCTGGCTCTTCATCTTGGGATTTCGAGATAACTTAGAAATCAAGTTACCTTGATCTCAATTATCCCAAATCTTTTATCCACGAATTTCCTTCTTTTCTTTGGCTTTTATGCTCATCCTGCAAGAGTTTAGGGTTGGGTAGAATTCTATCCTTCCCTCATCTTTAATGATTGCAACTTTGCCCTTGTATATTTGCACTTTGACAATTGATATTTGCACTTTTGCACTTGGGCTTCAAATGTGGGCTCTTGGGCTCTTTTTAAGCTTTCATTCTTTCTTTTTATTATTTCGAGGGCTGCACACAATAAATAATAAAATATTAGTAAATGTGCAGAATTATATGAATAAATATGAAAATGTGATGGTAAATGTTATGATAAAAATGCACTTTTGACTACCAATCACACCCCCACACTTATCTTTTTGCTCGTCCTCGAGTAAAAACAAAGAAAAGAAAAAGAAAAGAAGAATTAATCTAACCTAACTCACTTTCGTAGGAATCACGATTGCACTTAGCACGTGCAACAAGCCGTTAAACCTCTAGGTTACCCTAGAGGACGAGTGTTGTCTCGTGAGGGTTTTCAGCGGATTACACCCACAAAATCCATAAAAAGAAAAATATTTGAAATACTTTTGAAGTGACTAAGTAGTCTATAAGTTTTTAGGATCATCATTTTTATTCATTCTTAGACTTAGTCTTTATAAAGTAAATTGTTTTCATTTTAGGTAAGGGTCAAAATTGAACTTCTAATATAGTCTTTTTCGTTACCAAAAATCATATGCATCCTTATGAATTTATACTAGAAATTCCTTAACTTGGACTCTCATGCCTCTTTAATTTTTTTCTCTTCATTTTTTTTTTAATATGTATAACTCATCTAATTTTCTTTCGTGTAAGCATCAAGGCTTCTTGAGGCCCTCATACCTAACTAATTGACTCTTAGATGTGTTAATACATATCTCATATTCTTAGTTTTATTAGGCTTTCTAATCCACCCATGTAGCGAATTTAAAGTCGACGACTCCCAACCGGTTGGCTTTAGGGCACCAGGTGAGAAAACACCCCGCGGACTCAAATTCGAGTGAACTAGGCCCCAAAACTAAGGACTTTATTTTATTTACTCACCTTTAGGCATGAATACTTATGCTTCTTGAGGCACATGTATCCAGCTTAATTAGTGATTTTTTTTTGTTTTTTTCTTCTTTTTTTTTTATGAGGCACAAGGTCTTTGTCTTAGAATCCTAGATATGCATTTGGTATGCACATTTCATTAAGGTAAAAATGAAATGTATAACTCATCTTAATATGTATAACTCATCTAATTTTCTTTCGTGCAAGCATCAAGGCTTCTTGAGGCCCTCATACCTAACTAATTGACTCTTAGATGTGTTAATACATATCTCATATTCTTAGTTTTATTAGGCTTTCTAATCCACCCATGTAGCGAATTTAAAGTCGATGACTCCCAAACCGGTTGGCTTTAGGGCACCAGGTGAGAAAACACCCCGCGGACTCAAATTCGAGTGAACTAGGCCCCAAAACTAAGGACTTTATTTTATTTACTCACCTTTAGGCATGAATACTTATGCTTCTTGAGGCACATGTATCCAGCTTAATTAGTGATTTTTTTTGTTTTTTTTTCTTCTTTTTTTTTATGAGGCACAAGGTCTTTGTCTTAGAATCCTAGATGTGCATTTGGTATGCACATTTCATTAAGGTAAAAATCAAGACTAATTACTTATTCAATTTCTTCTCCTATACCTAAAAATTAAACAATTTATTTATTTTGACCAAGTTTTTAGAAATCCTAATCATGATTTTCCTAATCCTTAAAACTAACTTAGATTTCTTTCAAAAAAATAAGTCAAAATACTTCCTTTTTATAACAAAATTTTTTTTTTTTAGCAAATTTTTGTTAGTTTTTACCTATGTTAGTATGTTAGTAAAGCCCACCCCCACACTTATCTCATGCATTGTCCTCAATGTATGAATGAATGCATATATGCATGAAACAGAACAAGGGAAGGCGGAAGTTACCTTAAGGTGGTGGTTCCGGAGGTGGTCTAATTGGTCCACAAAATGCGGCCCAATCAAGATAACAGATAATTTGGTGGAACCCACCAGAAACTTTCCTTACATAACCCACTAAAATATATGTATAATCAATTTTTAGTATTTCCACCCCATCAAATTTCCAAATTTCATAATAAGTTTCAGAGTTAATTGTCTCAACCTCCTTGTCCCAAAATGGAGTATGAAAAGATGGAATTATTGACTTGGACATTATTGGTGCGGGAACGAATACCGACTCAGGGAAGAAGCTCAAATCAAGTAAGGGCTCAGGAGTCGAGCTAAGTTCAGGAAGTGGGTCCAAGTCAAGAAATAAAAACTCAAGTCCACAATCTTCTTCCCACAATGAAATGTGACCTAATATGAGTGATATCTCTTTACTTCCAATATTAAGGAATTCTAGCTCATCGCCATACAATTCTTCAAAACTAAGGTCAACATCTTCATTCAGAATTGTACAATCAGTTTCAGAAGTAAAGAGATTGTGAGAATCTAGGTCAAGTTCAATATGATCATCTAAAATGGGTGATTCAATTTCATAATGAATTGGAATAGGATCCAATGTTGACTCGGGAAAAGTGAAATCAGGTGGAGACACTGGAGTCATTATTGGATCAGGAAATAAAATTGAATCATCAAGTGGAAGATCATGATCATATTCATGTTCAAGTTCTAATTCAGGAAAGGAAAAACTTGCCAAGTTATCAGAATTTGAAGTTTCGGCAAGTTCACATGATGGTACTGAATTAGAATCTTGTTGTCCAAAGCAACTTGGTTCGTCGGCTCTAATCGAGTGGTCAATGAAAGCAGAAATAGCCGAACGGTGAGAACGTAAAGATTCAACCATCAAATCTAGGTCATGATCATGGGCTAATCTAGCCTGATTCATGGCGGCAAGCATCCCTTCATAGTCGATAGGTGCATCATGTTCTGATTGGACTTGAAAATAGGACGGGTAATCGTGATGAAGTTGTGAGTCGGTGGACTCACGCATCATCATGTCTAAGATTGATGGTGATTTTTGCTTGGACTCATTCATACTCATCATTTCCAAGATAGATGGATTTCTATTCTGAATGGGTGGATCTGAGTATGAATCTTGGGAAGAATGTGGACTAGTTGGATATGGAGGACAATTTGGTCGAGAATTAGACTCGGGGAACTCGAAACCCCATAAACTCTGTGACGAGTTGAAATTATTATGGAAATTATAGTCATAAGATGGGGGGTGTGGGTTATCGTTATTCGGATAAAACCATTCCGGCACACTAGATTGGTCAAAGTTGTGATATGCCGGGTTGGTAATATCCGAATAATAGTTAGGTGTGTAATATGGATTAAAATTGGAATTATTATTATATGCCATATCACACCAACACAAACAAAGAAAAAAGAAAACAAATAAATAAACAAACAAAAAAAGAGAAAAATTCTAACTTAAGTTAGGGTAGACCTATGACCTAGACGACTCCTAACTGGTTAGACTGTCCACGGGAGGTCGGGTGCAGACTTTGACCACAAGTTAATCAGCCAGGTCAGGGCAAGAGTGGTGGGAGGTTTTCCGTCAAAGACGTTCCTTAATTAAATAGCCACCAATCTTCGGGCTTTCCGCCCTCAATCCCTTTCCTACACACTGATTTGACAAGAGTCAACTTCCAGCACTGTTCCCCCTTAGGATAATCTCCTATTAAGTCCGAGATGTCCCTAGGGCCAACGTCTACTAATTTTTAAGTTAGGCTTGGGTTAGTGAGTGCTTTGGATATGATTTTTGGCTAAGAAAGGGTGATGAAATCCCCACCTTATCTTGTTAATGGGTTATGCCCTTAAGATGAATTAGTGCAAGTGTACAAGATAAATAGATAGAAACACTCAAAGCAGTCCTATTCTACATGCAATGCGTACGTACCTTGCTTCTCCAGCACTCTTCAACAGTAAAATAAAGTAATTGAAAAGACACGTGCCTAATATGCAAACGTCTAATCAATTTTTATCTTTAACAATGATTTGTCACATACATTGCATTTATGTTGTCACTTTACCATACTTGTTTGCTAATAAATGATATTAATAATTGTCTTTTTCTTTGCTAAATGTAGGCCCAAATGCTCAAAGAAATAAATGAGGAACAAGCCCAAAAGCCCACTTTATTCTGAAATAATTCAGAATAAACTCGAAGTGAAGAAATCTGGGCTATCAAGGAGTTGAGAAAATCCCTCCTTGAATCGAGGAATCGGAGCCAAGAAAATCAAATGCTGATTCAGTCAGTGGTTGAAGAAGAAACAAGAAAATCAACCAGATATGCGAGAAGCCCTTCACCCCAGGAAGCTCCCCCCTTTTGGTGTGGCCACCTGCCACACCAATGCCGCAAAAACGCGGCAAAAGCCGCGTTTTTGCGGCAATCTTGGGGAGTTAGGGGGAGCGTTTGCTCCCCCGACCTCCCGGGATCTTGGTTGTTGGGTTTTTGGCTATAAATACCTCCTTCAGCAGAGAAAAAGGCAGCGAAGACTAGGATTAAACTTTACTTTTATTTTCTTAGGATCTAGGTCATTGTTAGTTAGAACACAAGTTGTAACTCTGTTGTTTACTTTGTAGTTCAGTTTAAAAAGCTTGTGAGAGAGAGGACTGAGAGCTTGTAATCAAAGATTGAAGTGACAGCAATTCAAGAGCAAGCCATCTTTTCTCCACTCGTGTTTCGGTATGTTGCGCATGTTTATTTTTGCTTTGTCGTTTTCCATGAATAACTAAAGGGTTTTCTGGGCTAGCTATCTCCTTTATCTTGTTTTCTTCTCCTCTATTTTTTAAAGAAAAAGTCCTGATGACTCATATGCATGCCTCCCTTACAAGCCTTTCTTTTTGAAAGTGTTCTTGAAGGCACATGAGGATGGGCATAGATAGTTGAATTCACTATTCTCTCTTGATCTTCTTGTAAATCATTTTTAATTCATTCTTGCTTCTTCGCGCTTTATGTTTTAATATCTGATTCCAACTCTTTCTTGAAGATAAAGAACTCAACCCCTCTACATCTTATGTGCTTTACTCAAAGCTCTCTAAAAAGAATCAACTGTAAGTCTTGCAAATGAACCCGAGGGACTTAATATTTTAAGAGATGAATGAACAAGTGAGTAGGAAAATAGTAAGCCCAGATTTGATTTCATATTATAAAACAACATCACAACTCTTAAAGCTTTTACAAATCACTTTCTCCAAATCCTTTTCTGAAAGTTGAAATTTCTCTTTTTAATCTCTTTTCCTTCCATTCTCTTTTTCTAAAAAAACTAACACACTTCTTTGTTTCTATTTACTTCACCGAAACGCTTCGATCGCATCCCTCCTCGTGGACTCGACCCATTAGCCACAAGCTACACGGTACATTCTTAACTTCATTGGTTGTTTCATTTGTTTTAGCAATCAATTTTGGCGCCGTTGCCGGGGAGGGAACGGTGTAGTTGTTTTAACAATTCTTGTGTGTTTGTTTCAGGGACTCGAAGATCAAGATCTAGCATTCAAGCTTTGCCAAGAAGACTTGAAAATTCTGTGCCCCTACTCTCGAAAGTAGGAAACAAAATTTCAAGAAATTGCTTTACAAATCTGAAATTTTTTGGGGACTACTAAAAACTTTGTTTTGCAGGACATATTGCTCGCAAAAACTCTAGTTTTTATATGTCATATTTGTGCTAGTGTTTCTATCCAACATCCCTGTTTTTAAGTCAACAGTAAAAGATTCGTTGAAAGTTAAAAATTGATTAGACATTTGCATTCTAGGCACAAGTCTTTTCAATTCTTTTACTTTACTGTTGAAGAGAGCTGGAGACAAGGTATGTATGCATAGCATATAGTTTAGGAAACATTCTTGGGTGATTTTGCTTTTGAATGATACTTTCCTATATCTTGCACACTTGCACTAATCAATTCTAAGGGCAAAACCCTAATCAAGATAAGGTGGGGAAGTCATTACCCTTCCTTAACCCACAAACCATCTCCAAGCACGCACAACCTAAGCCTAATTAAAATTTGATAGACGTTGGCCTTAGGGACATCTCGAACTCAATAGGAGATTATCTTAAAGAGGAAAAGTGTTGGAAATTGACTCCTGTAAAGTCAGTGTCAAGGAAAGGGATTGAGGGCCGAAAGCCCGAAGAGTGGTGGTTACTTAATTAAGGAACGTCTTTTGACGGAAAACCTCCCACCAATCTTGCCCCGACCTGGCTGACTAGCTTGTGGTCAAGGTCTACACTCTACCTCTTGTGGACAATCGACCAGTTAGGAGTTGTCTAGGTCAAGGATACCTTAGACTAGGCTTGGTCGATTTTTCTTTATTGTTGACCGCTGTTTGAACTTGTTGTGATTGTGACTGTGATTGTGTATGCAAGTTTGGTCGAGAGACCCTAATTCATCTAGGTTGACTAGACACACATCACCACCTAAGTTTGAACCAAGACCAGATCCGGTAATGGCTCAATCCACATCACTGCAGGATAGGTTCTACCCCATTAGGACCTCACTTCCATCATGCATCTCACTTCCATCGGTTGGTGAATACAATTTTGAGCTCAAGCCTCAATTCATCAACACACTCCCCAAATTTCATGGTCTAGAGTCCGAAGATGCCTACTTCTTCATAAGAGAATTTGAGGAAGTATGTCTTATGATGAAAATCCCACACCTTGTAGACGATGCTATTAGGTTGAGATTTATCCCGTTTGCACTTAAGGACCTAGCAAAAAAGTGGCTCTACAGCTTAGCAGCCGGTTCCATCACATCTTGGGATGGTTTCATCAAGGTCTTCTTGAAGAAATTCTATCCTATCCATAAAATCGCTCTCATTAGGAAAACGATCATGCAATTTAAGCAAGAGCCTAGTGAACCGTTCTGGAGGTACTTTGAACGCTTTAAGGACCTCCTTGTCCAATGTCCACATCATGGAATAGAGAAATGGCGACAATGCCAAATTCTCTATGACGGTTTAGACTATTCCACCAAAACCCTCCTAGAAAGTATGTGCCAAGGGGGTTTCTTGCAGAAAGATGAAGATGAGAGATGGGATTTGTATGAAAATTTAGCTGAGAAAACCATCCAATGGGAATCTGCGAGTGAGACCCCTAAGAATCCTAACTCCATCTCTTCGAAAGGAGGTCTCCATTCCATAGAATCGTCCATCGCTAATGAGGCTAAGTTAGCTAATTTAGCTAGAAGACTGGAAGCTCTAGAGACAAAAGAACCAAGTCCAGTCAATCAAGTCAGCCCGAACCAATTTCCATCCCCGGGCTGCACTTATTGTCAAGCCATGAACCATGTGTTTGAGGAATGCCCAGTGTTTCAAGCTCAGCAATCCTACCACGAACCGATGAATGCGGTCTTTTCAAGGCCGAACAATAACCCTTACGCCCCAACGTACAATCCCGGCTGGAGAAATCACCCTAATTTCTCATGGAGCCAGAACAACAATGACCATTCAAGATTCAATCATGCTAACCACTTCCAACATGGTAACAATTCTTCCAATCATCAACCCAACTTCTCCAATTTCCATAATAATTCTCCCAACCATCCACCAAGCTTTCCAAATTATCAACAGAACTTTCCTAACCAATCTCCACAATCCTCCTTCCAGAATCCTCAATTGGAAAGGAGAATGACTGACTTTGAAAGGAACATGGAGAGATATATGAAAAATCAAGACACTCTCATGCAAACCATTCAGAGGTTAGAGGTTCAAATGAGCCAACTAGCCAACCACAGAATGAGAGACAAAAGGGTACCCTGCCTAGTCAGCCAGTCACCAATCCGAGGAATTCCCAACAAGCTCATTTGGCTGAGGATCCTTCATTCAATCAATGTAATGCTGTGCATACATTGAGGTCAGGAAAGAAAGTTTAACCAAGTGTCAACACCCACCAATCCTATTCAGCACAACTACAATCAAGCTTCCACCTCATCCAATCTAAGCTATTCCAAATCTGACGAGTCTGAAAAAGACAAGTCAGCCAGCCAGGTGCACCAGCCTATAGTACCATTTCCGAATAGGCTGAAAAACAATAAGCAAAATCCGCACATGGACAAGATAATAGAGATGTTTAATCAAGTGAAAATAAATGTGCCACTTCTTGATGCCATCCAACAAGTTCCTTCCTATGCTAAGTTTCTTAAGGACATGTGCACCAAGAAGAGAAAGACTAATGTTCCTAAGAAAGTCTTCCTAGCCACTAATATTAGTGAGCTATTTTCGGGTCCTATCCCTGTCAAGTACAAAGATCCAGGTAGCCCTACCATTGCCTGCACAATAGGACAAGCCGAGATTAGTCGTGTACTTCTTGACTTGGGAGCAAGTATCAACTTGCTTCCATTCTCTGTTTATCAACAACTCGGGTTGGGTGACCTTAGTCCAACCCGAGTCACCATCCAACTGGCTGACCGTTCTGTTAAAGTTCCAAAAGGGAAAATTAACGATGTCCTGATTCGGGTAGGGGAGTTCATATACCCTGTCGATTTCATAGTTTTGGAGACACAACCTGTGTCCAACTCCAATCGTAGGGCTCAAACTCCGGTCATCCTAGGTCGACCATTCCTTGCCACTGCTAATGCCATCATCAATTGCAGGAATGGGTCTATGAGGTTAACCTTTGGAGACATGACTAGAGAAGTCAATGTCTTCCATCTAGGAAAACAACCCCGTGACATCGAAGACCAAACTTTTGAAGTAAACCAAATTGAGAACTTGACAAGTGAACACGGGGAAGAATTGGGATCAGAAATGGAGATTGACTTCGAGTTAGAGTCTGATGACTTTAATCTCGATCAGGTGGTAGATTCTGCCGTGAATTAGGCTTCAAACCCGATTTCACCAACTATGGAGCCAACAGATTTGACTAGTCCTTCTAGTGAACCTTCCTCTTCCTTAAAATTAAAAGCCCTTCCTGCGCATCTCAAGTACGCCTATCTAGGCGAACAAGAGACCTTTCCCGTCATCATTGCCTCCCATTTAAATGACGGGGAAGAAAAAGATTTGAAAGATATTCTAAGAAAACATAAGGAAGCCATCGGGTGGACTATGACTGATATCAAGGGATTAAGTCCAACCATCGTTCAACACCGCATCCATCTCAATGAAGATGCCACACCCAAGAGAGACCCGCAGCGTAGGTTAAACCCTATAATGCAAGAGGCTGTTCATGCTGAAATCATAAAACTCTTAGACAATGGGATAATTTATCCCATTTCGGATAGCCAATGGGTCAGTCCTGTCCACGCGGTCCCAAAGAAATCTGGTTTCACCGTAGTGGAAAACGAGAACAAAGAGTTGGTTCAAACTCGACTTCCCACAAAGATTCGAGTTTGCATTGACTATAGGAAACTGAATGCTGCAACTCGTAAGGACCATTTTCCACTTCCCTTCATTGATCAGATGCTTGAACGTTTAGCAGGTCACGAGTACTACTACTTCTTGGACGGTTACTCGGGCTATAACCAGATCCCTATCGCTCCTGAGGACCAAGAAAAGACCACGTTTACCTGTCCATTTGGGACATTTGCTTATCGTCGGATGCCATTCGGCTTATGCAATGCCCCAGCAACGTTTCAACGTTGCATGTTGAGTCTTTTCTCTGACATGGTAGAGCGCTTCTTAGAAATCTTCATGGATGATTTCTCCATCTACAGAGATTCATTCACTCAATGTCTCCACCATCTTGAACTCGTCCTCCAACGTTGTGCTGAAAAACATTTGACACTAAATTGGGAGAAATGCCACTTCATGGTGAAACATGGAATTGTCTTGGGTCATGAAATATCCAAGAAAGGAATAGAAGTGGATAGAGCCAAAATCGAGGTTATTGCTAAGCTTCCCATGCCCAAATGCGTTAAAGACATTAGATCCTTCCTAGGACACGCTGGTTTCTATCGTAGATTTATCAAGGATTTTAGCAAAATTGCTAGGCCCTTGACTAATCTGTTAGCTAAGGATGTGTCCTTCACTTTCGATGCTGACTGCATCACTTCTTGGGAGAAGCTTAAGAGAGAGCTGATTTCTGCACCAATCATATCTGCCCCGGATTGGTCTAAGCCGTTTGAGATTATGTGCGATGCTTCTGATTTTGCCATAGGCGCTGTCCTAGGACAACGTATTGATAACAAGCAGCATGTGATCTACTACTCTAGTAGGACTCTCAATGACGCTCAACTGAACTACACTACGACCGAGAAGGAATTCTTGGCAGTAGTGTTTGCCTTAGAGAAGTTTCGCCCCTACCTACTAGGGTCCAAAACTACCATCTTCACCGATCATTCTGCACTTAGGTATCTAATGATGAAGAAGGATGCCAAGGCCCGACTCATTCGTTGGATCCTCCTTCTTCAAGAATTTGATCTTGAAATTCGAGACAAGAAAGGTATAGAAAATGTCATTGCTGACCATCTCTCACGGATTCCTAATTCTCCATGCAACGAATTACCCATCAATGAGGATTTTCCTGATGAACATCTCTTAGCTATCTCTAGGGAACCTTGGTTTGCTGATATAGTAAATTACTTAGTCACAAACCAAACTCCGTCTCATTGGTCCAAAAATGATGTTTACCGGTTCTTATCCCAAGTCCGGTATTTCTTTTGGGAGGAACCGTATCTTTTCAAGTACTGTTCCGACTAAATTATTAGGAGATGCATTCCCGATGAGGAGGTTAGGAGTGTTCTGTCCTTTTGTCACGAACTTGCATGCGGTGGACACTTTGGTCCCCGCAAGACTGCTGAAAAGGTGCTACAAAGCGGGTTTTATTGGCCCACTCTGTTCAAGGATGCCTATGATTATTGCAAGACGTGCCCTAGATGCCAAATGGTAGGTAGGATCTCACATCGAAATATGATGCCCCTCAACCTAATTCTAGAAATAGAACTCTTCGATGTTTGGGGTATCGACTTTATGGGTCCTTTTCCTAACTCATTTGGGAACCAATACATATTGGTTGCTGTGGACTACGTGTCCAAGTAGGTAGAAGCCATTCCTTGTAAAACTAATGATAACAAAGTTGTCATAAAGTTTTTGAGAGAGAACATTTTTTCCCGCTTCGGAACCCTCGTGCTATCATCAGTGATAATGACACCCACTTTTGCAATAGATCTTTTGAAGCCCTTATGCGAAAGTATGCCATAACTCACAAGTTGTCCACACCATATCATCCTCAAACCAGTGGGCAAGTTGAGGTTTCAAATAGACAAGTCAAACTTATATTGGAGAAAACTGTGAACCAAAACCGGAAAGATTGGTCCTTAAAACTTGTAGATGCTCTATGGGCCTACAGGACCGCTTTCAAGACAATTTTAGGAATGTCTCCCTATAGGTTAGTCTACGACAAACCTTGTCACTTGCCCGTTGAGTTAGAGCACCGAGCCTTATGGGCAATCAAGCAGTTGAATTTCGATTTGACTAAGGTCGGTGACCTTCGGAAATTACAAATTTCCGAATTGGAGGAATTGAGAAATGAGGCCTATGAAAATGCTAGGATCACTAAAGATAGAGTGAAGATTTTCCATGACAAGCACATCATAAGAAAAACCTTTGTCCCTGGTCAAAAAGTCTTACTCTACAATTCTAGGCTTCATCTTTTCCCAGGAAAATTGAAATCACGATGGACTGGGCCATTCGTTGTAAAGACCGTGTTTCCACACGGCGCAGTTGAGATCAGTGACCCCAAGAATGGAAATGACTTTAAGGTAAATGGTCAACGCCTTAAACCTTTCTTGGAATCGGTGCCGGTAGATGAAACGGTAACGGTAATGGGTCTTTTTGACCCAGTGTATCAGTAACTTTCCTCCTTTCCATTTTATTTCATGCAATTATACATTTCTTTCATACATTGGGGACACTGCATGAGATAAGTGTGGGGGAGGGTTCTAACATAGCTGATAAAAAAAAAAAAAAAAAAAAAAAAAAGAGAAAAAAATGGATATATAAAAAAAAAATTTTGAAAAAGGGTAGACAATATTTTGATATATTTTTTGTAAGTATTTAAGTCAATTTTAAGGAATAGGAGAATCATAATTAGGATTTCTTTCACTTGGTCAAAATAAGATAACTTGTTTGATTTTTAGGGTTAGGAAGAAATCTGGGAAAGTAATTTAGTCTTGATATTTACCTTAATGACATATGCACATAAAATACACTCACACACTTAGGGTTTGAAAACAGAGACTCTTATGCCTTATTTAAAAAAAAAAAGAGTCTAATTATTGAGTAGCTAGGTGCTTTGGCCTAAGCAAGCCTTAGTATTTATGTAAAAGATAATTAGACAAGTTTGAAAAAAAAAAGGTATTCTCTGATTAAGCTGGGTACTTATGCCTCATGAAGCATAAGTATTCACGCCTAAAAGGGGTACCTCGTATAAATAATGTGTATCCTCTGATTAAGCTGGGTACTTGTGCCTCATGAAGCATAAGTATTCACGCCTAAAAGGGTTACATAGTGTAAATAAAAACCTTGGTTTCGTGGCCTTATCTGCTCGGGTGTTTAGGTCCTTAGGGGTGTTTTCTCACCTGGTGCCCTAAAACCGTCTGGTTTGGGTGTCACCGACTGAAAGCTCGTTACATGGGCAGATTAGAAAGCCTAATGAAATGGAGGAATAAAAGTTCACAATAAAATAAATAAATATGAGGCATAGGAGTTAATGTTGAAGAACCCTTAGTAAACTTCACAGTCACGATGGTGCATACGACTCAGGGTAAATTAATAGACTAGATGAGAAGTACAGTTTGACTCCTTACTTTAATTAACAACATGTTTTTGAATGGAGACTAAGTTTAGGAATGAAAAATTTGATATTCCTATAACTTATAGATTACTTAAACTCTCACAAATATACTTCAAATATTTTCGCCTTCCAAAAAAAAGAAAAAAGAAAAAAATGCTTTTCGAAAATACTAACCTTTTTCCTTTTGGATTTTGTGGGTGTAATCCGCTGAAAACCCTCACGAGACAAAACTCGTCCTCTAGGGGTGACCTAGAGGTTCAACGGCTTGTTACACATGCTCAGTGCAATCGAGTGACCTGCGAAAGTGGTCTAATAATTGATTCAAGTTAGTCTAATGTTTTGCTCGAGGGCGAGCAAAAGATAAGTGTGGGGGTGTGATTTGTCACATACATTGCATTTATGTTATCACTTTACCATACTTGTTTGCTAATAAATGATATTAATAATTGTCTTTTTCTTTGCTAAATGTAGGCCCAAATGCTCAAAGAAATAAATGAGGAACAAGCCCAAAAGCCCACTTTATTCTGAAATAATTCAGAATAAACTCGAAGTGAAGAAATCTGGGCTATCAAGGAGTTGAGAAAATCCCTCCTTGAATCGAGGAATCGAAGCCAAGAAAATCAAATGCTGATTCAGTCAGTGGTTGAAGAAGAAACAAGAAAATCAACCAGATATGCGAGAAGCCCTTCACCCCAGGAAGCTCCCCCCTTTGGTGTGGCCACCTGGCCACACCAATGCCGCAAAAACGCGGCAAAAGCCGCGTTTTTGCGGCAATCTTGGGGAGTTAGGGGAGCGTTTGCTCCCCCGACCTCCCGGGATCTTGGTTGTTGGGTTTTTGGCTATAAATACCTCCTTCAGCAGAGAAAAAGGCAGCGAAGACTAGGATTAAACTTTACTTTTATTTTCTTAGGATCTAGGTTCATTGTTAGTTAGAACACAAGTTGTAACTCTGTTGTTTACTTTGTAGTTCAGTTTAAAAAGCTTGTGAGAGAGAGGACTGAGAGCTTGTAATCAAAGATTGAAGTGACAGCAATTCAAGAGCAAGCCATCTTTTCTCCACTCGTGTTTCGGTATGTTGCGCATGTTTATTTTTGCTTTGTCGTTTTCCATGAATAACTAAAGGGTTTTCTGGGCTAGCTATCTCCTTTCTCTTGTTTTCTTCTCCTCTGTTTTTTAAAGAAAAAGTCCTGATGACTCATATGCATGCCTCCCTTACAAGCCTTTCTTTTGAAAGTGTTCTTGAAGGCACATGAGGATGGGCATAGATAGTTGAATTCACTATTCTCTCTTGATCTTCTTGTGAATCATTTTTAATTCATTCTTGCTTCTTCGCGCTTTATGTTTTAATATCTGATTCCAACTCTTTCTTGAAGATAAAGAACTCAACCCCTCTACATCTTATGTGCTTTACTCAAAGCTCTCTAAAAAGAATCAACTGTAAGTCTTGCAAATGAACCCGAGGGACTTAATATTTTAAGAGATGAATGAACAAGTGAGTAGGAAGATAGTAAGCCCAGATTTGATTTCATATTATAAAACAATATCACAACTCTTAAAGCTTTTTACAAATCACTTTCTCCAAATCCTTTTCTGAAAGTTGAAATTTCTCTTTTTCATCTCTTTTCCTTCCATTCTCTTTTTCTAAAAAAACTAACACACTTCTTTGTTTCTATTTACTTCACCGAAACGCTTCTATCGCATCCCTCCTCGTGGACTCGACCCGTTAGCCACAAGCTACACGGTACATTCTTAACTTCATTGGTTGTTTCATTTGTTTTAGCAATCAAACAACAAATAATTTACTGTTGAATTAATTAGCAGTATACAGGTATATCACAGAACAAATCAGAACAGAGCAGAAAGCAATATTTTTAATTTGAAGCACCCTGCAAAAAACTGCAGTTAGTAATTCACTACTGCAGCCGCGTTTCCGCGGCTATGGCCGCGGATCCGCGACAATACAGTAGACTCTGGTGCTCTGCCTTCGAGGGCAGAGGCACAGAGTAGCTATATGTCCACTGCTGCTGCTATGTTTCTGTTTCCTGTTCTCCAAACCTGCAAACAGAAAAGAATAAAAGAATAGTTAATATTTTTTTTTTAGAGATAAAAACTTACCGTCCCTCCCCGGCAACGGCGCCAATTTGTTGACTGAGTTTCCTGCACACAAAATGTAGTATTTTAGTTTTAAGAATAGGATGTGCAAGTTCTCAATGCGAATCCGCTGTAGCAAGGCTATGCGGGTCGTGATCCTCAGGGAGGGACTGCGATGGAAGCGTTAAGCAAGATATCTCCTTTTTTAGTTATTAAAAGAAAATAAGAAAATATTAGTTAGAAGGAAAGCGGTATTTACAATGGGTCAGAAAGAGATAGACTTTGGAGAAGAGATGTGATTTATTCTACAAAAATAAAAGAAAGGAAAAAAAAAGAGAGAAATACTTACTTTATTTTGGTGAGGAAAACGTGAAAACCTTACATGTTCTACCTTACTTAGGAGACGATCAACGCATAGATCATAAACTCGAGCCCGGTCCTTGTGCACATTATATCGTCAAGCATATCAAGAACGAAGTGATGCGAAGCTTGGAAGTGAGAACGTTTTCATGAACTATCGTTGGCTCTCATGTAGTTTAGTTATACTTGCTTGGAGTTCACTTGCATGTTCTTCAACAACCACAGAGATGAAAGAGAAAAAAGAATAGAAAACAAAAATAAAAGCAAAACATAAGAATAATAAACAAAATAAAAGAATACCTTTATTGATCAGTACAATGGCAGAGACGAGGAAGGTACATCGGTGTCACGCTCAATATAAGCCTCTCTCTCTCTTGAAAATAAAAAGAAAGAAAATCTAACCTAGAAGAAAGAAGAAAAACCTAAACCCTAGCTTTTGGCCCTTTGCTGGACGCTGGACCACTCTGTACGTTGCACTGCAGGGGGTATTTATACGTGCAGAAGGCCGAAGAGTCCCGGATGAAGTTGCCCACGAAATCTGGTATCCAGATAACATCAAAGTGCCGCAAAATCCTGATTTTTGCCGCAATTTTGCGGCAAAACTGGCTCTTCTGGCGCGTGGCCTCTCCCGATCCGTTCATTTAGGCGTTTGCTTCTGGAAGTGTGATCCTGGCTCTTCATCTTGGGATTTCGAGATAACTTAGAAATCAAGTTACCTTGATCTCAATTATCCCAAATCTTTTATCCACGAATTTTCTTCTTATCTTTGGCTTTTATGCTCATCCTGTAAGAGTTTAGGGTTGGGTAGAATTCTATCCTTCCCTCATCTTTAATGATTGCAACTTTAGCCCTTGTATATTTGCACTTTGACAATTGATATTTGCACTTTTGCACTTGGGCTTCAAATGTGGGCTTTGGGCTCTTTTTAAGCTTTCATTCTTTCTTTTTATTATTTCGAGGCCTGCACACAATAAATAATAAAATATTAGTAAATGTGCAGAATTATATGAATAAATATGAAAATGTGATGGTAAATGTTATGATAAAAATGCACTTTTGACTACCAATCAGGAATCTATACATGTTAAGTTTGAGGAATCTAACTTGTTTGTTAAGAATGTTGTAGAAATAGATGCTTTGGATGAAGGCTTGGAGAAAGTGACCTTGGAGGATACACCTACTATGGGAGACAAGCCAAAGGATGATGAAGGAAGTGAAGCTAAAGTAGAAGAGGCTCAAGGACATGAAATTCAATCAATTGACGTGGAGCCTACTCAACAACTTCCAAAGGATTGGAGATACAATCCACATCATCCCAAGGACCTCATCATAGGTGAAGTATCAAAAGGGGTAACAACTCGCTCTAAAACTTCATGACTATTGTGGACATTATGCATTTATTTCTCATGTTGCACCAAGAACGTCCTCGAAGCCGAGGCCGATTCATATTGGTTGCTAGCTATGCAAGAGGAACTCAATCAATTTGAGCGCAACCAAGTTTGGCACCTTGTTCCTAGGCCCCACGATAGACCAACAATTGGTACTAAGTGGATCTTTAAGAACAAGTTGGATGAATCGGGTAACGTTGTTAGGAATAAAGCTAGGTTAGTTGCCCAAGGTTACACTCAAATCGAAGGAATCGATTTTGAAGAAACCTTTGCACCCGTAGCACGGCTTGAAGCCATACGGATGACACTAGCATTTGCCTCATATAAAGATTTTAAATTGTTTCAAATGGATGTTAAAAGTGCTTTTCTAAATGGTTTTATTGAAGAGGAGGTGTATGTTGAACAACCCCCCGGGTTTGTTGATCCTACACATCCGGATTTTGTATTCAAATTAGATAAAGCTCTTATGGTTTAAAACAAGCCCTAGGGCTTGGTATGAAAGACTTTCTTCATTTTGATTTCAAATGGTTTTAAGAAAGGTAAAATTGATACAACCTTGTTTACAAAAAATGTAGAAAAGGATATACTCATTGTACAAATTTATGTAGATGATATTATTTTTGGTTCTACTAATGAATCTCTTTGCCAAGCTTTTGAGTCATGCATGAAGGATGAATTCGAAATGTCTATGATGGGGGAGCTCAACTATTTCCTTGGACTCCAAATCAAGCAAAAGAAGGATGGGATCTTCATAAATCAAGCCAAGTACACAAAGGAACTAATCAAAAGGTTCGGGCTTGAAGAATCTAAAGTAAGCAAAACTCCCATGGCAACAACTACAAAGCTTGACAAGGATGAACAAGGTAAATGTGTGTTTTCCATTATGTTTGCAAAGGGGGAAAACTTACAAAAAAAAAGGTTGAGGAGCTAAATTACAAGTATTCTTAAAAAGATTACAAGTAGATCTCCTCAGAGATTCTGGAGAAGTGTGCCGATAGGAGTCTGGTCAGCGCGCGACCACTTTGTCCCTTTGACGATGCGAGCGATGAGATTCCCTTCTCGCCTGGTTCGGGGAATCAGAGAATAGAAGGTTGGTAGAACCCTCTTGCTGCTTCTCAAAATCGCCTTCAATAAGGAATTCCTTCTCGCCTGGTTCCGGAGATTCCTTAAGAAGAAGGACGATGTTAGGGTATCAGCACCCTGGATAGAGAAAGCAATTCTCTAAAAGGTCTCTGAATTCGAGAGCGCACGGTGCTTTTTGAAGAAGCCTCTGCTTGTGGAGTCCTCTAGTATATGTGCGTGGTCTCTCTCTCTCGATTGATCGATCCCCTCTCCTTGTACCCCTGGCAGGCTATTTATAGGGAGAGCAAGGGTATAATCGTCCCTTGAGGATATGGAAACAGATTGAATCAAATCTGTTTAAATCTGAAAAGTAGCCTTGCTGCGAGGCTAAGATAGCTTCTGCGGAGCTAGAATTGGCAGGTCGGTTGATCCTCTTGATCTGTTTTGATCCTTTCCATATCGTTGGAAGATTTTCCCTGATCTTCTTACTCGTTTTAGAAGAGTCAAGAGATTGTGGCAATCAACTGCCAAATTTGATCTCTGATTTGATCTTAATTGGATTTGATCTGATTGGATCCGACCTCATCCGGAGATCTGATTGGTCAAAGGTTGACCGTGACAGATTCATAGCAGCGCTGCCCGCATTGAGCTCGTGGCGGAGCTAGAGGCAATTCTTGGCGAAGTCCGAAAAAGAGGCTTTTTGGCGAAGCTGTCAGTTGGCTTCTTGGCGAGGCTTTGAATGGCTTCAAGGCGAAGTCGAGTGATATTAGCCTCTCAAACGAGGCTATCCCTTTGGGCTCATGCGATGCTAAGTGCTAGCACCTTAGACCTGCTGAGGTCTGTTTAGAAACAATCCGGGTTCACTGTCTGCTTGCTGGATCAGTGGAGTCCAAGTTGCTTCCTTGTCCCTTGGAGATGGGTGAAAACTGGTCTTCAGCTCGTCTGTCACTTGTCTTTTGTAAATATCAACAAGTTTAGACATTGTTCAGACCAATAAGAATCTTGTCTTTTTTAAGTGTCAACAAGACCCCTTCAAAGTTTTCGAAAGTCTGCAATGGCTCAGACTTTGAAATACTTTGAACTGCTTTGATCGGTGGTGTGTGGAGTATGAACGTCGCCATGATGGTTGAGTTCAGCTTCGCTTTAAATCCTGCTTTGGGATGTAGATTCGTCGAGGAATCATGTAGACTCGCGTCTGGATAGCTTCGCGTGCGAGTAGCCCCGCATCTGGGCTTCCGAAGATATGTTCGCTTGGGCGCATGTCACTTTCCCGAGATCAACTGCCGTGGGCTGGTTACGAGAAGGATTACTCCTTTCTTCGAGCTGATCGAGGGAGATATTCTCCGATTTGCACGTTTCCGAGGGAGGATATTCCCTTTCTTCAAGGCGCCATAAGTGCCTTTATGAGGGAGACGTTTTCTCCCCTCGCACGGTTCCAAGGGAAGCCGTCCCTGTTCTCAAGGCGTGATAAATGCCTTAAATGCGCTCGTGCTTCCACGCTTGAGGCGGCAGCGCTCAGGCCACGGGGCCTATAAATAGGACACTTGAGGTCCTCTGAAGAGAAGTGTTTTGCCTCTCTTCTCTTCTCTTGGTTTGAAAGAGATACTCAGATCTCTGAACTAGTGGGAATGCCCACTCTGGTCATTATCCGGCCAAGGACCGGTAAGTCTTGATCGTTCAACGACTTCACCGATTTTAGGGAATTCATCTCCCTTGATTTAGCTTTGGCAGCTGCTTCAGGGATTAGCTTCCCTTGTTCTCTATTTAACTGATCTGCAGAGAAGGATCTTGACATAGCTTCCCAGTGAAGCTATCATTCTGACTTGATCATAGAAAGACCATTGCATGTTGAGTCCGCTGCGCAGGCAGAACTTGGGACTTGGTCTCTTCAATAGTTGAGCCAGTCTTGCCATATAAGCGGAGCTAAGACTGCATCCCACGGGGTTAGTCTGGCTAGCCATATAGGTGAGGCTTGGACTTGGCGTTTGTTGAGCCAGCCCATCAGTGCTGTGCGGGCGAGGCTTGTCCTCTGCTTTTACTGAAATTGGATTGCTTTGACCCAAAAGATTCTGATTTGCAGTCTTTCCTGTGCTTAACTGCTAATCTGTTCTGATTTTGCATTGCAGTGGGCTATGCTCGCCAATCTTATGACTTGATGGAAGGAACCATAAAATTGCCTTATGCTTCCCGGTTGAAGCTTTACTTTTAAGCAGGAGGAACAATTCGGGGCAGCGGGTGCGTGTCCCAGAAGCTATTGGCAGCCTCTTATACGAGATGATTCGTTCTGAGGTGAGGCTGGTAGCCGCTTTGTCGGAGATGATCCGTTTCGGGGTAGTGGGCGTCACCTGTGAGATCACTGGCATCATTGCCAACTTTCAACTTTGGTGGCCTCTAAGGGCGATCCACTTCGGGAAAGCGGGCCTCACACCCGTTAGATCACTGGTACCACTGCCGATTCTCATTATACGTGATCTATCGTGTTGGCGGCGATAGGTTTCTATTGCCAGGCTTCAACAAAATGGCCTGGCAAGACCTGCCATTTTTGTGGAGAATAATGACCGTGTCCTTACGGCACCACTGATTACAGCCTTGTGCAGGAGGAAGGCCTCCTTCGTCCAGTCGGTTTGACTTAGAAGCAGATAAAACCACTTGTATGCTTTTTTGCACAAATTACCCTGTCGAGCAACTGGGTGTGTTGTATGAAACACAACTTCGATGTAATATCAATGTACCCTTCTTTTTTTTTTTTTTAATCAATGAAAGTTCATCTTCTAATCATCTGATCTTCGCTTGCTTTCTTTGAGGGTTTGGCCATAGCGGGGCTAAACTATATGCGGAGTTAAGGACATAATCCTTTCTTTGAGTGATCTTCGCGAGACTGGTATGTCAGCGCCTTTTTAGAGGGCTAAGGTAAACCTTTCGGCGAAGTCCTTGAAGGATTGTGCGAAGCCCGCACTTTAACTTGTGGCGAAGTTAACCCTTAGCGGAATCGAAGCAGCGCTTCTCGGGAAGGCGCTTTGGGCGGCGTTTCGAATTAATTCGAAACGGCGACATACGCCCTTTTCGAGGCCTCGTTTCAGGCGCTGATTGGCCTATAAAAGCCCGATCGGGCTGAACAGGAAAAGATCTCCTTTTTCAGAGAAATTTCTTGACTTTCCCTCTTCCTCTTCCTTCTTCGTTCAGGGAACTTTGAGAACTCTTGCAACTCTTTAATGGCGCCCAAAAGACGAGCGGGAAAAGAAGTGGCGACTTCTACAGCGGAGGGTCCTCCTCCTCCGGTCATCGAGCGACCAGTCACCGGTAAGAGATTTTCCTATCTGATTAGAGACTGTGGTCTCTTTCCTTTGGAGCCGACATTTGGCGATTAGGACGATTGAATATGATCCGTCCTCATTAGGGAACTTGTTTCCTTGAACCTCCCTATTTTCCTTGCACAGGGGAATAAGAACCGAACAGTTCTTCCTTAGGCTTCCGTACGAAGCCATTACTCGGGCCGTCTCCATCCTGTTGAGGAACAGGATATAGGTCTGTTCCTTCAGTCATGGCCACGAAGGGTGACTTTTAACCATGACGCCCTCTTGGTGACGTTAGCCCTTAGGGCTATACCACTTCCTGCTTAAGCAAAGTTGGTACTTTGGACGCCTTCTGCAAAAAATGCAGTTTTATCCGCTAGATCAAGCTTCATCGAAGCTATCGCCTTGCTGGCCTTGCTCGCTGAGCGAGGCTATGCCTTAGTGAATTTTTTATGTCTTCGTATCCACTTGATTGTTGAACTAATAATAGTTCATTTCTGTCTTTGCAGTGCATTACGCTCCCGATCTCCTGAGCAGTCTGTTTGGGCTGACTAGTGGAGCAGATGGTAACCTCAGCCTGCAATTCCATGGACAGGCTTCTTTGTTCAGTGAGCGGAGCTCCCTTGTCCGGGATACACTCATCCAAGGCGGTCATCCGCAGACCACGCGGAGTATCTTGACCACGGCTCCTCTTGAGGATGTTGACCGTCAGACTTACAGGAAGCCCGACTTTATGTTCGGGGATGCTGCATCCGATCCCGATCGCCAGTTGCAGGCAGGCGAAGGACAATGGATCTTTCGACTGGATGGTGAGAAGTTTTACCTTCCGTCGACTAAGCGGCACTTTCCTCTATCTTCCTTTGTGAATGTGACTCAGGCTCGGAAGATGGTGTGGGGCGTAAGCCGAAGCGTCGAATCCGTCCATGTTGGGAGATTGACCTTTCAGTCCGGCTATTCAAGGGCGGGTCCTCCCCTCAGCATAATGGGGCTATACCCTGGGAAGGTATCGCGGGAACTTCCAGTGGGAGAGAACCCAGCTGTGGCGCAGACCTTTGGCACTCAATTCTGCGCAGTTGACGGGAACTACCCTGCCACTGACTTCAGGGCTCCCGGTGGGTTCATCCTCCTAAGACATGGTGGCGGACTTGACCAACTATATCCTCGCTCACTTCGAGGAGGACTTAGAGGAGCTGAATCTCTATGAGGCCGTCAGGGCGACCTGCTACGGCATTGAGATGAAGGTGGCGTGCTTCTACGCCATCCTTGAGTTGTACTGCCCGGCTTCGGGGACCTTCTTCACCCCGGTTGGCGAGTTGGGCATGGCTTTGCATGAGATGTGGGAAATCTCTGCTCTGCCTTTCGGGTCTCTTCCATACGAAGAGTACTTTCCCTGTGAGGCGGAGTTGGCTATTCTGGAGAAACAGGAGCCTGCGCTGCTCGAGACTTATCGGGAGTTGATGTGCCACTTGCATATCTGTTCCAGCATCCACGGTGGTGGCAAGGGTAGCTCGAAGAGCTTAAAGAGCTGGGGAAGTTACCTGTTCCCAGACATGAAGAATGCTCCTGAAGCAGCTCATCGCGGAGTTGCTGATGGCGATATAATTGAAAGGATGGAGATGTGTCTCCAAAGGGATATCGTCGTAACAGAAGACGCTGGTCCCTATGAGAAGGGTGATACCCTTCGGAGCTTTCACCATCAGGCCCGTCGGCCTATGTCTCGAAAGGCGCTGCTGGCCGGTTTCTTAACCGTCTGGTTAAAGAAGTGTGTTGTGCCTTCTTCCTCGGGTGACATCGTCCATCTGAATGTTCTGCTACCCGCCGTTCGCTTGGCCCATGGCCACCGTCTGGTCTTCTCCCGGCCATGGTGTGTTGTATTCAAAGAGGCCTTCGCGCATTAACGGAGGCTTTCTGCAGGCCGCCGGCGACAAGACGTGGGAAGAGTGCTATCCTTCCTTGCGATGGACCCAATCCTAGGGTGGGTCTACCGTACACCTACTTGATGGCGTGGTTCGCCCTACACTGTCCTACTTTGATTGGAGCTGGGGAAGACCCTCCGCAGGGTGTTCGAACGGCGCTTCTCCGCCGATTTGAAGGTTGTTCTTGGATGAAAACCTACGTGGCCGAGGCCCGTAAGTTAGTGCGTCGTCATGACGCTTATAGCCTGTTCCGCTGTTTTCCTCGCATTCGGGTGCAGGATAAACGAGGAATTCTGAGATGCGGAGTCAGGGCGGTCTCCCATGAGTCGAGGCGTTTTCGAGTGGCTGGTCAGCATCCGGCCCTCGCACTTGCTGTACAGGAGTGGGGATACCTGCTACCTGGAACCCTACGTCCCGAGTCGATTTGCCCGCCAATTTGGGTACGACCAGCTGTATGTGGGCAACCCCAATTCGGACCTGGCTTTCATGGGGAGTCTTATTGATGGGGCCCGTGCATGGCGGTTCTTCACTGCGGATGGACTGGGCGTGGCTACGCACGCCGTTGCAGGATCCCGGCCTCTCGACGACCCTGTGCTTTTGCCAGTGGTACGCGGCTTCCAACTCCACACCTCCTGGATTTAACGCCAACAGTTCGGGTGTGAAGTTAATCTCTCAGCGACTGAGGCGGAAAGCCTCTGATAAGAGAGAAGGCAAACGGGTTCGTGTCCCCGGCTTGGAAGAATTCATCGCTGTGGATGACAGCGAGGCTTCTGATGCGGGGAGTCCTCGCTTCGAGATGGGGGCTGGAGCTGATACTCCTGCGGCTGGCTCTGGTGTGGTGGGACGTCTTCCCCACGACGTGCGGGAGGAGTGGAAGAAGAGGATTCTGACGTCCACTTCAAGAGAAAGCGGGCAGGTAGCGGATCTCGTAGGAAGTCATTGGCGAAGAAGCCCCGTCGCCAAGCTCCTACGATTGTCGTAGAGGGTTACCCCTCTACAGCGATTCCTCCTGCTGCCGCACTAGCAGCTGAACCGTCGGTCGCTGAACCGACTAGTGGTGAATTCGCTCCAGGTCTGGGTAAGGTTAACCTTGTTCATATAATACGCCTTTTTGTGCGTTCCCATTGACTTATCATCAATCCTTTTTGATTGTAGGAGCTGAGGCAGCTGGAGAACAAGGGGAACATTATGATCCCCTATTCACTTATGGGGCTGCAGCCGGTTCCCCTGCTCACTCGGAAGAGTCTGGGAGTGGCGCGGCTGATGTTGGTCCTTCAGGCGTTGGGACTTCTAAAAGAAGTCCTGAGGCGTCGAGCTCTATCGGGTGGTCTACAGGATATTCGGCAAGCGAAAGCGAGCCGGTTGTTCGTGCTGATTCAGGCAAAAATTTTCGATGGAGCCCCTGGAGACCGGTGCGGCCGACGAGATGTTCGAGGCAACATCATCCTTTGGTATTGTCGTACCCTCTTGGCTTCTTCTGTATGTAGTGTCCCGACTAACTACAGTCTTGTTACAGGTGTTCGGCCTCAAGATGCATCAGCTTCAAGGGAGCCGGTAGATCTTCCTGAGGGATCGAGGGGTGACACGAGCACTTCGGCCACGGCGGATGCTGCTGTGTTGGACGCGCTGTATGGCGACCTTCCTTCTTATCAGCCTAAATTAGCTGAAAGACCAGGGGTTGAAGGGACGGCAGTCCCGGAGGTATCCTCACTCCCATCACATCAACGAGTGAGGTGCGGACTGTTTTGCCGAGTGCGGCACTGAGGGTGATTGCAAACCCTACCTCTCCAACCCTGGTGGTTGAGCCTGCTGCTCAAGAGGTGGTTGCCAGTCCTACCTCCGCGGTGGCTGGCGTGCTGGTTTCGATGAGGACTCCGCCGAGATCGCCTTCGGCTAGCCCTGCTACTGTCAGTGTTCCCGCTGCTTCTTCTGCGACGGCGTCGACCAGGCTGGTGGACTATTCTGAGGTTGCCTCCCTGCCCGAAATGGCTGAGGCCGAGAATGATTACATAGGTGACCTGGTCGATAGCTTTTATAAAAGCTTGGAGCGAACCATCGTCCTAGTTTTGAAGGGCTCGCCTGTACCATTCTCAAAGCTGAAGGTGGTCCTCTCCCGTGACGTTGAGAGTATTCGGGATTTTGAGGGGTATCATCAGGCTGCTGCTTTAGAACTCCTGGTGGATGACCTTGAGAAGGCTGTAGAGGAGTGGCGCCATCTCTATCGCTCAGACCCGGCGTCCTTAGCTGACGAGCAGCTTGCTTGTCTTGTTGCCCGAAAGCACGAGGCCCGGCTTGCCGCTCAAGAGGCTGCTAAGGCCGTCTCTTCTGATTTGAAATCCTTGGAAACAAGGCAAGCGGAGGTTGGAAGTGCAATTGACGCTTCCACTAGTGCTCTTCTCGGCGCTGAGGATAAGATTGCGAAGGCTGAGGAAATGATCAGGAAAGCAAATCTCCTCTTATCCAAGGCCATACCGGTGCGTCTTGAGGAAACTGCGCGGCTCGAAGAGCTCAGAGCTCAGAGTGAGGAGTTTGCGCGGCAGGAGTTGTCACAGAGGGCAATTTTGGCGGAAGTTGAAGCTCGTCTGGCCCAGGCGGTGGACTTTGATGAGGCTGAGCTGAGGTCACAAGCGCTTGCCCAGGCTGCTGATGACAGGAAGACGAGGCTGAATGCCCTCGGAGAGCGGCTCAGATCGTACATTGTACGCTTGTAGGTCGTTGTATACGTGCCTCCATGTGTCCCCTATCTTTTGGAATTAATGGAAATTCTTTCTTTTGTTTTGGCTTCTGTCGAATCTCCAATCTTGTTCTTGCTTGAGGACGTAATCTTTGAGACGTGGCTATCCGTCGGTTCAGAGGTCGCAATGACATAACCGATTAAGACGTCAGCAATCTCGAGGTTAGCCCTTTGCGGGGCTGAAGGGGAGATACTTGCCTTTTGTAAATGTCAGCAAGCATCGGTGAGTCCTGTCTTTTGTAAGTGTCAACAGGCTCAAAGTTGAGACTTAGCTGTCCGCTGGTTCAGAGGTCGCAATGACATAACCGATTAAGACGCTACTAAGCTCAATGGTAGATGAAACTTGGCTATCTGCCAGTTCAGAGGTCGTAATGACATAACTGGTTGAGAAGCCACCAAGCTTCAAAAATTGGTGAAACTTGGCTATCTGCCAGTTCAGAGGTCGCGATGACATAACTGGTTGAGAAGCCACCAAGCTTCAGAGAGGGTGATACTCGTCTTTTGTAAATGTCAACGAGTATCGAGACCTGTCTTTTGTAAATGTCAACAGGGCTCGGAATTGAGACTTAGCTGTCTGCTGGTTCAGAGGTCGCAATGACATAACCGGATGAGACGCCACCAAGCTTCAAAAATTGGTGATACTCGTCTTTTGTAAATGTCAACGAGTATCGAGACCTGTCTTTTGTAAATGTCAACAGGGCTCGGAATTGAGACTTAGCTGTCTGCTGGTTCAGAGGTCGCAATGACATAACCGGATGAGACGCCACCAAGCTTCAAAAATTGGTGATACTCGTCTTTTATAAATGTCAACGAGTATCGAGACCTGTCTTTTGTAAATGTCAACAGGGCTCGGAATTGAGACTTAGCTGTCTGCTGGTTCAGAGGTCGCAATGACATAACCGGATGAGACGCCACCAAGCTCAAAATTGGTGATACTCGTCTTTTGTAAATGTCAACGAGTATCGAGACCTGTTTTTTGTAAATTTCAACAGGGCTCGGAATTGAGACTTAGCTGTCTGCTGGTTCAGAGGTCGCAATGACATACCGAATGAGACGCCACCAAGCTCAAGGTTGGTGATACTTATCTTTTGTAAATGTCAATAAGTATCGAGACCTGTCTTTTGTAAATGTCAACAGGGCTCGGAATTGAGACTTGTCTTTTGTAAATGTCAACAAGCTCGAAATTGAGACTTAGCTGTCTGCTGGTTCAGAGGTCGCAATGACATAACCGAATGAGACGCCACCAAGCTCAAGGTTGCAATGGAGTTTTGGGAAAAGTCTCGTTTTCACGGGGAGAAACGAGGGAATCACTGTCATAGGTTTAGTGTTAACGTAACCAAAATGTATTTGTGGTCTTACCATTCTATGGATGAGAATTGGTGAGTGACTTTGGAGGTCTCGTTCTCACGAGAGAAATGAGGGGACTGCTGTCATAGGTTTAGTGTTAACATAACAGCGGGATATATGTGGCCTTACCATCCTATGGATGAGAATTGGTAAGTGATTTTGGAGAGGGAATCAAATGGGAACTGGTCCCTTAGGATTTTTAGCAAATCCCCAGCTGTCAACGGGTTTGATATGCCTTTACCAACTACCGTTTGAATTGGGCTAGCCATGTTTTTCCCTCAGCATGATGAGTTGTCGAGGACTTATGTTGGGCTTATAGGCCAACATTTTCCTCTATCCTTAATCGTTAAAGGATATTGGATTATTAGGTTAATGTCTACATAACCTTGATTCCCTTTAGGATAACCGGTGCGCGGCCAGGTTCCTGTTGGTTTTCGGCTGTATGACCTCACTTGGAGGAAGAGAAAGGCTCTCTTTGTGTGTGCTCCAGACACGGAGATCTTGATCAGAGGTGTAGTGTTAACTTGATTAAGAGAAGTCCTTGATTAAGGATAATTTTCTTTAAGAACTTGCCATTGATCGGCATCATGAGTAGGTCGCCCTCTGCAGTCGCGAGGTGGTATGCTCCGTTTGAATAGACTGTTTCTATTACAAACGGTCCTTCCCATTTAGGCTGAAATTTGCCTTTGGTCTTGTGCGTCATAATCATCGGTCGTCTGACGGCTAAGACCAGGTCTCCTTTCTGGAAGACTCTCTGTTTGACCTTCTTATTGAAGGCTTTTGAGATTCGAGCTTGATATAGCTCAATATGTTGCTGCGCTTGGAGCCGCTTCTCGTCCAGGCTTCGAGCTCTTGAAGGCGCAATCGATCATTGTCTTCTAATGTGCACTTGGTGGTCAGAGCCACTCGCAATGACTGCATCTGGATTTCCAACGGGATGACTGCTTCGCACCCATATACCAGAGAAACGGCGTATTGCCTGTCGGTGTCCGAACCGTGGTTCGGTAGGCCCAAAGACATTCACCGAGCTTTTCGTCCCAATCTCGCTTATTCGAGGAGACGAATTTCTTGAGCAACTTGATGATTGTTTTGTTGAATGCTTCCGCCAAGCCATTGGCAGCAGGATTATAGGCAGTTGAAGCCACATTCTGAATTCGGTATTTATCGCAGAACCGATAGAATACTTGGCTTATGAATTAGGGACCGTTGTCGTGGATGATCCGCCTAGGGACACCAAATCGATGGATGACGTGGTGCTTGATAAAGTGAACCATATTGGAGGTTTTGACTTCAACCAGTGGTATAGCCTCCGCCCATTTTGAAAAGTAGTCGGTTATTGCTAGGATAAACCGGTGACCTTTTGTCGAAGAAGGGCTGATTGGCCCTACGACGTCTATTCCCCATGCTTCAAATGGCCATGAAGCAGCAGTCGGGTGGAGCAACTCCGAGGGCTGGTGTATGAAGTCTGCATGAATCTGACATGCTTTACACCCTTCGTGCATATTGAATGGCGTCGGCTATCATAGTTGGCCAATAATATCCTAGCCTATGCAACCTGTCTTTAAGCTTTGGACCTGACTGATGAGCTCCACAAGTGCCGTCGTGCGCTTCTTTAAGCGCTTCCTGTACCTTTGAATGAGAAAGGCAACGGAGGAGGACACCGTCATATGAACGACGGTAAAGTGTCTTCAGAGTCGGATCGTAGTAGAAACGGAGAGACCTTCGTCTGATAGATGCCGCTTCTTTAGGATTGTCTGGAAGCAGACCGTGCAAAGCATAGTCGATGAGAGGAAAGCGCCAGTCTTTTGGTTCAAGATCCGTGGAGACATTATAGACTTCTCGAGTTCTTAGCATGTGCTTGAAGCATACAAGATGTCGAGTTGCGACTGTGAGGTGATACTCGGTGTCGGCTGGCAAGGCTAGCATTGTTGCTAACGCAGCAAGAGCGTCCGCCTTGGTATTTTGAGATCGAGACACATGCCCGATGTAGAAACCTTCAAATAGGTTAGCCAACTCGATGGCTGTATGGTAATAGGGCACCAAGTCCTCATGGCGGACTTCGTATTCGCCTTTAACCTGATTGATGATCAGTTTTGAATCGCCATAAGCTTCGAGGTAGCGTACCCCCATTCCATGGGCGAGCTGAAGACCAATGAGCAGAGCATTATATTCTGCTACATTGTTGGAGCACGATTCTGTCAGAGAAAATGCTCTGGGCAGGACATGATTCTGTGGGGAGATAAACACAACCCCCACTCCGGTAATAATCTTGCCTTTAGGGCCCATTCGCGATGCTCCATCAAAGAACATCTGCCATACTTCCTCTTCTGAGGTTGCATTAGACTCGAAGACCTCATCAGGGATGTCTTCGTGAAGTTTTGAATGCTCCGGAACTGGATGAGCAGCCAAGAACTCTGCAAGGGCCTGGCCTTTAACAGCCTTCTGAGGCGTGAAGATCATGTCGTATTGAGACAATAAAAGTGCCCACTTAGCCAATCTTGAATTCAATGATCCTGGCTTCGTCATAAGAAGACGCAATGGATTTACTCTGGAGATGACATGTATGGTCTGGCCGACCAAATAATGTCGTGTCTTCTGGACAGCGAAGACGAGAGCTAAACACTCTTTCTCGATAGGGTTGTAGCGAGATTCCGCCCCTATGAGAGTTCTGCTCAGATAATAAATGGCCTGCTCGTGGCCATTGTCGTCCTTTTGAGCGAGGAGGGCACCGAGGGAGTAGTCCATAGCCTTTACATAAAGCAGGAATGACTTCCCTGATGTAGGGGCCACTAAGACTGGAGGCTTTGTGAGGTACCTCTTGATGTCTTCATAAGCTTCCTGACAAGCTTGATCCCATACGAAGGAAGTACCCTTTTTCATGAGCCGGGTGAACGGCTGACAGCGGCCTGAGAGATTTGCGATGAATCTTCTGATATAGGCCAGCCTGCCTTGCAAGCCTCTGAGCTCTTTGAGGTTCCTTGGCGGAGGCATGCTCTGAATAGCTCTGACCTTGTCTGGGTCAAGATGAATTCCTTTTGATGTGACAATAAACCCAAGGAATTTGCCGCTTGACACTCTCAAGAAGGATTTTGTCGGGTTCATTTTCAGTTGATGAGCCCGCATTATGTCGAACATCGTTCTCAGGTCGCGAAGATGTTCATTCTTGTTGCGGCTTTTGACGGCGATGTCGTCAACATAGCACTCCACCGTTTTTCGGAGATGATCGCGAAAGATCATACTCATTGCCCGCTGATAGGTTGCTCCGGCGTTCTTCAGTCCGAAGGGCATTACAGTGTAGCAGTATACCCCCAATGGTGTTCGGAACGAAGTATGCTTTTCATCGTCGGGATACATCTTAATCTGGTTGTACCCTGAAAAACCGCCCATGAAAGACATCCTTTCGAACCCGCATGTGTTGTCAATCATGACATCGGTGATGGGCAGCGAAAATTCATCCTTGGGACAGGCCGTATTGAGATCACGGTAGTCGATGCAGATCCGTATTTTCCCATTCTTCTTGAGGACGGGGACTATATTAGCCACCCAATCTGAATGTTGCTCCTCCCGGACGAAGCCACATGCAATGAGCTTGTGAACTTCGGCTTCAATAGCTTCCATAATGTTCGGACGAAACCGACGTTGTTGCTGCTTGACTGGCTTGACGTCAGGCTTGATGTTTAGGCGGTGCATAGCGACCTGTGGATCAAGTCCGGGCATGTCTTCGTAGCTCCATGCGAAGACGTCTATATACTCTCTTACGAGTATTATCAATTCTTCCCTTTCTGTAAGTGATAGGCTTTCACTTATAAAGATGGGCTTAGGGTGGTCTTGACTACCCAAGTTGACCTGCATCACCTTATCTTCAGTAGGTGGCTCGCGCAGTTCGAATCATTTTTTCCATTGAAGGTCTAATTGCTGGGCCCATGGTTCCTCATCAGTGGCTTCTGCGGGCTCCAATTGACTGCTTGAGGTCATATTAGCAGTGAGGTCCTTGAACATTCCTCCTATGCTGATATCGGAGTCCCATTCGGAGGATGAAGCCGAATGTGATGGAGCTGATCCATCGTCCTTGGCTTGAACCGTTGCTAGCGATGTGGGCGTGACGTAACCCACCCCCTGCGTGTACTATCATAGTCATTTGCAGGCTTCCCTTTAGGCACAAAGTTCCGCATCAAACCGCGTTGTCCTTTTCTGAAATTCAGGCCTGCTCCATGCTTCAAGTTGTATTCCATTTTCTTCATAATATGGCGCGCTGGCCGCGCGTAATGAAAGAATTGTGGAGTGTCTGAGTCTGAACTTGAATCTGTGACCACGGGTCCCCGTGGTCGGGTTCTACCGAAGATTATCGGTAAAGACCTTCTTTGGATGGCGGGATCACCAAGACAGCTCCTTCTGCTGATTCCATGGGCGTACTGGACGCACTTGGCTTGTGTAAAGGCATGTGCAGAGAGCTATCCGTAATGGATTTAATCGACCCAATACTCGCAGGATAATCGAAAGAAATATTATCATTAATTACCCATTCACCTTCATCCTCTGAAGGAGTATTACATAGGGGGTTATTGAGACATGCTATAACTGGTTCACCAATCAGAATGGCTGGCATGCCTGTTTCGGATTCTGAATCCGCCTCGTTGCCACTTTCATCATCGTCCGGCAATGATTCTTTAAGTGCTCCACCGGCCTCTTGATATAGGAGAGCGTCAGTGAAGTAGTTTTCCACTCCTTTGAATGGTTGTCTCTCAGCAAAGACAGTTCGTACTGTCGCATTATCTTCATATATTTGAAGCATTGATGGAGGGTGGAAGGGACGATCCAGTTGGCATGGATCCATGGTCGTCCTAGCAGCAGGTTATATATGTATCAGCATCAATGACATAGCATGTCACTTCTGACTTCAGACTCCCAATTTTGCAACGGAGTCGGATTTTCCCCAGTGGATGACTGCTCCCGGCGTTGAAACCGTATATTGTGGTAGTGGTTGCGGACAACCTGTACAATGGTATGCCGAGGAAGTAGAGAAGCCTTTTGGGGATGATGCTGAGTGCGGACCCCGGATCGACTTGTATTCTTTCAATGCATGTTGAACCGATATATCCGGTGTAGTACAGAGGTCGATCGTGCTTGTTATCTTTGAGAAGCATATCTTCCGCTGTGAAGGTAATAACGGGCACCTTTGATTGTGCATGATGACATTCTGGGCAGGAAGACTGAGCGTCATCATTAGGGATTTCAGGCATGCATGTCAGAAAGGATTCTGAATTGGCTAGCGCATCCCTGAGTGCTTCTCTTGTCTCTTTGAGAGGCGAAGGAGCTCGTGTATAGTGATACGAGCTGGGATATTGGCCAGCTGAGCCAATATGTCAAACTGAAAGGGCGTATCAAACCCTTGGCCTGGTGGTTTCTTCAACACATGGTCGAATCGTACCTTCTTAGGCTTTTCTTTCCCTTTGGCTGGGATTGGAGTGGATGCTGGTACTTGTACTGACGTCGTTTGCTGTTGTATCTCGTCAGTAGACTTTTCATACTGCCTCAAGTATGGTTTTCCGGATCGGGTGCCCGTTTGTTGAGGCGTATCGGCTTGCGCTGCGCAAGCAAGCTTTTCTCCTTTTGAATCACTGAGGGAAGCCGATGTAAGATTGCCGTCGTCTGGTAGGATGGAGATGACATTGCAAGACTTGCCCTTTGAGTTGGGCTGCTTTGGATCCCGCTGTACGTCTTGGACGAGGTCCGGATGTATCCACATGACTTCCCCTGTCTCCACATGTTAAGGGAACAAGACCCTTATTATGTTGAGCTATAGCTGGAGGATGCTTGACTTTCAACCGTGGCGCAGGGGCTGCATAAGTCCCGTCAGGAACTGTGATCTTTGGAGCTTTGCCGAACTCAAGAGTTACCATATTGGCAGTGACTTTCTTTTGCTCCGTCTTCAACGTCAGAACTCCGGCATCGACCAGGGCTTGTATTCTGTCCTTGAGGACATAGCATTTGTCAGTAGGATGGTGGATCATCCTGTGGTAGAGGCAGTATTTAGGGTCGTTTGTGCGCCCTATCTCATTGGGACGCCGAGCATCCGGCAGCTTCATTTTGTTCCCTTTGTGGAGCAGATGGAATATGGTGACCACCTGATCGTCTTTGAACGAGTACTGCTTTGGAGGGAACTTAGGTTCCTGATTGTCGAAGCCGCTCTTCTTGGCCTTCGACTGCACATCTCCGGATAGTTCCACAGACATAGTCTCTTTGCCTTTAGCTTGAGAAGATTGCGGTAGGTCGCTACGCCCTTTGTTGTTCATCCCCCACTTGCCTCTAGGGGCAGATGGTTCGAACTTTTTAGCCGACTTCTCGGCTATCTCAGCTTGTTCGACCAATTCTTTCCAGGTGTGGGCTTTGACAGCCCCCATGCGAACTTCCACTTGGTCTAGGAAGTTGTGTCTGCATGTCTGCAAGAGCATGGGTAATGGCATCCCTGCTGGGCACATCAAGGATAAGTTTCTGAACCGTTCAATGTAGTCACGGACAGATTCGCCCTTCCTCTGCACAGTGGAGAGGAGCTTGTCCATGGTTACTTCGGTATCGTCCTCATAGAAACGAGAGAGGAACCGAGTTTCCAGGTCGATCCAGGAGTTGATAAAGCCCGGGGGAACTGCGAAAACCAGTCAAATGCCACCCCCTTTAAGGTGCCAATGAACAGCCTAGCCATGACGGCGTCATTGCTTATAACATTACCAGTCTGAGACCGAAAATAGTAGATGTGTTGATTTGGCGAGCTCTTTCCATCATAGGTATGCAGCGTTGGCGGTTTGAACTTCGGTGGATATGGCACCGAATCCCACTCCAGCGGATAAGGACGGACTGCCCCTACCTTCTTTAATTCATCCCTCTGAGTTAGGGATGCGATTTGAGCTTGGAGGCCCTTAAGGACTTCGGTGTCTAAGGAAGAACCCTCCTTGGATTTCTCCGGCTTTGGTTGCTCATTGCTGAAGTGTTCCTCCTCATCGTGATTGCTCCCGGCATCACTGTTATTCCGGTTATTGAGGAGTCGAGCGAGCATCTGCTGAATATTGTCCAGGGCCTCTTGCTGAGTTCTGGAAGTTTGCTCCTGAGCTTCCAGGCGCCGACGAAGATCGTCGTTGACGTTATCAGCCATATTGACTGATGCTCTGTCTGTTCGCACCGAACTGACTGTCGCCAAAGAGGCGTACCCACTATCTTCATCTTCTTCGTCTGATGATTGGAGTGATTTCCTGGACTCTGGCGGGGCTAGGGCCGTCGAGGAAGAAGGTTGTTCATAAGTGTGGGGTATCGCCACCCTGGATCTGGTGTTTCGGAAAACACCTTCCTCATGCACCAAGACTTCGCCTAAGCCTGGGTTGTAGTCTGGATCTGGGGACTCTTGTCCTCTTCCGGTCATGTTGACGGATGCCGAGGGTAGATCTCGCGGGATGCTCCTTTTGCGATGTTTCACCGGGACTTGTACCGATAGTCGATCGAAAGCTGACCGTCGTCTTGGAGGTGTGGTGGAAGTTATTCCAGCCGGCAATGGACCGAGTGGAATGTCACCAGCTGACATCCCACTTGTTGACAACAGGGGGAAGAGGTTTGTCTATCTGTCAACAATTTTCTCAAATCGAACCCAGTTGGGTCCCTGCAATCGAGCGCGAAGGCTCTTTTGGGTCGCACATAGGGCGATGTCCTGCCTCCTTTATCCCTGTAGATGGGATTAGCACTGAATAGTGCTTTGGTTCTAGCTTCGCCATTAGACGCGAACTTAGTGCTTGACGCACTGGAAAGCGGAGCACGCTGCGGTGCTTTACCCGCTATGCTGCTGCGAAGGCAATTAGCCTTAGATGGTACTTTGGTTTCGGCTTCGCGGTCATGGACCCTGCGCGTACGCTGTGGTACAGTAGCTTCATTCATGAGAACGAGGCCGGCGCGAGGCATCGCTGCCCTTGAATTGGACGACGGTATGATTGCCGTCGTAACTTTATGATTGGAGCAAACAGGCATCTTGCTTTTTCTTCGCGAGAGAGGCGCGGTTTAGGCGTTGCTACGCCTGAAGCTTCGGCTGAAGACTTCTGTTTAGGCTTCCATACCCGCCTTGGCAGAGGAGACTTAGGTTCGCAAAGAACCTGATTAGCCACACACGAGGCTGAGGGGTGTCGGCAGAATTCTACTTCCGTTTTCTGATTTGAAACCTTGGTCGTGGAGACCTTCCTATGCTTCCGTGCTCGAAGCATTGGGCCACCCCCAGAGAGGACTTCTTCAAATCTTGCTTGATCGAACCGAACCACCAAGTTCTCGTAAGTAAAAGAATCAGACTGCGGACATGCTCCCTTGTTGCGCCAAATAACCGGAGTAGGTCCGTAGAAACCTTTCAGTCTCCGTAGAGACTTTCCTTGAAGATTTAGCCAGAGGGGCTCTGGCTGCACCGGCTTTTCTGAATTCAGAGTTAGACCCGAAGGTCTGTTCGTCGCAGTGCGACACTTGATTCTCGGCAGTGGAAATTTCTTCCCCAGCGGAGTCGCCATCTTGTTTTCCATTATGTTTGCAAAGGGGAAAAACTTACAAAAAAAAAAAGGTTGAGGAGCTAAATTACAAGTATTCTTAAAAGATTACAAGTAGATCTCCTCAGAGATTCTGGAGAAGTGTGCCGATAGGAGTCTGGTCAGCGCGCGCGACCACTTGTCCCTTTGACGATGCGAGCGATGAGATTCCCTTCTCGCCTGGTTCGGGGAATCAGAGAATAGAAGGTTGGTAGAACCCTCTTGCTGCTTCTCAAAATCGCCTTCAATAAGGAATTCCTTCTCGCCTGGTTTCGGAGATTCCTTGAGAAGAAGGACGATGTTAGGGTATCAGCACCCTGGATAGAGAAAGCAATTCTCTAAAAGGTCTCTGAATTCGAGAGCGCACGGTGCTTTTTGAAGAAGCCTCTGCTTGTGGAGTCCTCTAGTATATGTGCGTGGTCTCTCTCTCTCGATTGATCGATCCCCTCTCCTTGTACCCCTGGCAGGCTATTTATAGGGAGAGCAAGGGTATAATCGTCCCTTGAGGATATGAAAACAGATTGAATCAAATCTGTTTAAATCTGGAAAGTAGCCTTGCTGCGAGGCTAAGATAGCTTCTGCGGAGCTAGAATTGGCAGGTCGGTTGATCCTCTTGATCTGTTTTGATCCTTTCCATATCGTTGGAAGATTTCCCCTGATCTTCTTACTCGTTTTAGAAGAGTCAAGAGATTGTGGCAATCAACTGCCAAATTTGATCTCTGATTTGATCTTAATTGGATTTGATCTGATTGGATCCGACCTCATCCGGAGATCTGATTGGTCAAAGGTTGACCGTGACAGATTCATAGCAGCGCTGCCCGCATTGAGCTCGTGGCGGAGCTAGAGGCAATTCTTGGCGAAGTCCGAAAAGAGGCTTTTTGGCGAAGCTGTCAGTTGGCTTCTTGGCGAGGCTTTGAATGGCTTCAAGGCGAAGTCGAGTGATATTAACCTCTCAAACGAGGCTATCCCTTTGGGCTCATGCGATGCTAAGTGCTAGCACCTTAGACCTGCTGAGGTCTGTTTAGAAACAATCCGGGTTCACTGTCTGCTTGCTGGATCAGTGGAGTCCAAGTTGCTTCCTTGTCCCTTGGAGATGGGTGAAAACTGATCTTCAGCTCGTCTGTCACTTGTCTTTTATAAATGTCAACAAGTTTAGACATTGTTCAGACCAATAAGAATCTTGTCTTTTTTATGTCAACAGTCTTAGCCGTCAGACGACCGATGATTATGACGCACAAGACCAAAGGCAAATTTCAGCCTAAATGGGAAGGACCGTTTGTAATAGAAACAGTCTATTCAAACGGAGCATACCGCCTCGCGACTGCAGAGGGCGACCTACTCATGATGCCGTTCAATGGCAAGTTCTTAAAGAAATATTATCCTTAATCAAGGATCCTTCTCTTGATCAAGTAACACTACACCTCTGATCAGATCTCCGTGTCTGGAGCACACACAAAGAGAGCCTTCTCTTCCTCCAAGTGAGGTCATACACCGAAAACCAACAGGAACCTGGCCGCGCACGCGTTATCCTAAAGGGGAATCAAGTTATGCAGACATTAACCTAATAATCCAATATCCTTTAACATTAAGGATAGAGGAAAATGTTGGCCTATAAGCCCAACATAAGTCCTCGACAACTCATCATTCTAAGGGGAATAGCATGGCTAGCCCAACTCAAACAGTATTTGGTAAAGCATATCAAACCCGTTGCCAGCTGTGATTTTGCTAAAAATCCTAAGGGACACAGTTCCCATTTGATTCCCTCTCCAAGTCACTTACCAATTCTCATCCATAGGATGGTAAGGCCCATATATTCCGCTGTTATGTTAACATTAAACCTATGACAGCAGTTCCCTCATCTCTCTCTGGAGAATGAGACCTCCAAAGTCACTTACCAATTCTCATCCATAGGATGGTAAGGCCACATATATTCCGCTGTTATGTTAACTTAAACCTATGACAAGCAGTTCCCTCATCTCTCTCCGAGAGAATGAGACCTCCAAAGTCACTTACCAATTCTCATCCATAGAATGGTAAGACCACATATACATTTCGCTGTTACGTTAACATTAAGCCTATACAGTGATTCCCTCGTTTCTTCCGTGAAAACGAGACTTCTCCCCAATTCTACTACAAACTCGATACTTATTGACATTTACAAAAGATAAGTATCACCAACCTTGAGCTTGTGGCGTCTCATTCGGTTATGTCATTGCGACCTCTGAACCAGCAGACAGCTAAGTCTCAATTTCGAGCTTGTTGACATTTACAAAAGACAAGTCTCAACCCCGAGCCCTGTTGACATTTACAAAAGACAGGTCTCGATACTTATTGACATTTACAAAAGATAAGTATCACCACCCTTGAGCTTGGTGGCGTCTCAATTGGTTATGTCATTGCGACCTCTGAACCACAGACAGCTAAGTCTCAATTCCGAGCCCTGTTGACATTTACAAAAGACGTCTCGATACTTATTGACATTTACAAAAGATAAGTATCACCAACCTTGAGCTTGGTGGCGTCTCAATTGGTTATGTCATGCGACCTCTGAACCAGCAACAGCTAAGTCTCAATTCTGAGCCCTGTTGACATTTACAAAAGACAGGTCTCGATACTCGTTGACATTTACAAAAGACGAGTATCACCAATTTTTTGAAGCTTTTGTGTCGTCTCATCCGGTTATGTCATTGTGACCTCTGAACCAGCAGACAGCGAAGTCTCAATTCCGAGCCCCTGTTGACATTTACAAAAGACAGGTCTCGATACTCGTTGACATTTACAAAAGACGAGTATCACCCTCTCTGAAGCTTGGTCTTCTCAACCAGTTATGTCATCGCTACCCTCTGAACTGGCAGATAGCCAGTTTCACCAATTTTTGAAGCTTGTTGGCTTCTCAACCAGTTATGTCATTGCGACCTCTGAACTGGCAGATAGCCAGTTTCATCTACCATTGAGCTTAGTAGTGTCCCAATTGGTTATGTCATTGTGACCTCTGAACCAGCGGACAGCTAATTCTCAACTTTGAGCCTGTTGACACTTACAAAAGACAGGACTCACCGATGCTTGCTGACATTTACAAACAAGTATCTCCCCTTCAGCCCCGCAAAGGGCTAACCTCGAGATCGCTGACGTCTTAATCGGTTATGTCATTGCGACCTCTGAACGACGGATAGCCACGTCTCAAAGATTACGTCCTCAAGCAAGAACAAGATGGAGATTCAACAGAAGCCAAACAAAAGAAGAATTTCCATTAATTCCAAAGATGGAGACACATGGAGGCACGTATACAATGACCTACAAGCGTACACTGTATGATCTGAGCCGCTCTCCGAGGGCGTTAGCCTCGTCTTCCTATCATCAACAGCCTGGGCAAGCGCTTGTGACCTCAGCTCAGCCTCATCAAAGTCACCGCCTGAGCCAGACGAGCTTCAACTTCTGACAAAGTTGCCCTCTGTGATAGCTCCCTGCCGCGCAAGCTCCTCACTCTGAGCTTTGAGTTCTTTAAGCCGCGCAGTTTCCTCAAGACGCACCGGTATGGCCTTGGATAAGAGAGATTTGCTTTCCTGATCATTTCCTCAGCCTTCGCAATCTTATCCTCAGCGCCAGAAGAGCACTAGTGGAGGCATCAATTGCACTTCCAACCTCCGCTTGCCTTGTTTCCAAGGATTTCAAATCGAAAGAGACGGCCTTAGCAGCCTCTTGAGCAGCAAGCCGGGCCTCGTGCTTTCGGGCAACAAGACAGGCGAGTCGCTCATCAGCTAGGACGCCGGGTCTGAGCGATAGAGACGGCGCCACTCCTCTACAGCCTTCTCAAGTTCATCCACCAGGATTCTAAAGCAGCAGCCTGATGATACCCCTCAAAGTCCCGAATGCTCTCAATGTCATGGGAGAGGACCACCTTCAGCTTTGAGAATGGTATAGGCGAGCCCTTCAAAACTAGGTCGATAGTTCGCTCCAAGCTTCTATAAAAGCTATCGACCAGGTCACCTATGAAATCATTCTCGGCCTCAGCCATTTCTGGCAGGGAGGCAACCTCGGAATAGTCCACCAGCCTGGTCGACGCCGTCGCAGAAGAAGCAGCGGGAAACTGACAGTAGCAGGCTAGCCGAAGGCGATCTCGGCGGAGTCCTCATCGAAACCAGCACGCCAGCCACCGCGGAGGTAGGACTGGCAACCACCCTCTTGAGCAGCAGGCTCAACCACCAGGGTTGGAGAAGTAGGGCTCGCAATCACCCTCAATGCTGCACTCGGCAAAACAGTCCGCACCTCACTCGTTGATGTGATTGGGAGTGAGGATACCTCCGGACTACCGCCCCTTCAACCTCTGGTCCTTCAGCTGATTTGGGCCGATAAGAAGGTAGTCGCCGTACAGCGCGTCCAACACAGCAGCATCCGCTGTGGCCGAAGTGCTCATGTCACCTCTCGATCCCTCAGGAAGATCTACCGGCTCCCTTGAAGCTGATGCGTCTTGAGCCGAACACCTGTAACAAGACTGCGGTTAGTCGGGACACTACATACAGAAAAAGCCAAGAGGGTACGACAATACCAAAGGATGATGTGCCTCGAACCTCTCGTCGGCCGCACCAGTCTCCAGAGGCTCCATCGAAAAATTTTTGGCAGAATTAACACAATAGAGCCGGCTCGCTTTCACTTGCCGAGTATCCTGTGGACCACCCGATAGAGCTCGATGTCTCAGGACTCCCTTTAGAAGTCCCAACGCCTGAAGGACCAACATCAGCCGCGTCACTCCCAGACTCTTCCGAGTGAGCAGGGGAACCGCTGCAGCCCCATAAGTGAATAGGTGATTCCCCTTTGCTCTCCAGCCGTCTCGGCTCCTGCAACAAGAAGCAAAGATGATTTATTCGAAACACACCAGAAGCATTATATGAACAAGGGTAACCTCACCCAGACCTAGAGCGAATTCACCGCTAGTCCGGTTTCAGCAACCGACGGTTCACGCCGCTAATGGGGCACCAGGAGGATCGCTGTAGAGGGATACCCTCTACGACAATCGTAGGAGCTTGACGACGGGGCTTCTTCGCCAACGATTTCCCTAAAAGAGCTACCCGCTCGTTTTTCTCTTGAAGTGGACGTCAGAATCCTCTTCTTCCACTCCTCCACACGTCGTGGGAAGATGTCCCCATCACACCAGAACCAGCCGCAGGAGTATCAGCTCCAGCCCCCGCCTCGAAGCGGGACTCCCTGCATCAGAAGCCTCGCTGTCATCCACAGCGATGAATTCTTCCAAGCCGTGGACACGAACCCGTTTGCCTTCTCTCTTATCAGAGGCTTTCCGCTTCAGTCGCTGAGAGATTAACTTCACACCCGTACTATTGACATTAATCCAGGAGGTGTGGAGTTGGAAGCCGCGTACCACTGGCAAAAGCATAGGTCCGTCGAGAGACCGGGGTCCTGCAGCGGCGTGCGTAGCCACGCCCAGTGCCATCCGCAGTAAAGAACCGCCAGGCACGGGCCCCCATCAATAAGACTCTCCCCATGAAAGCCAGGTCCGAATTGGGGTTGCCCACATACAGCTGGTCGTACCCGAATTGCGGGCAAATCGACTTGGGACGTAGGGTTCCAGGTAGCAGGTATCCCCACTCCTGTACAGCAAATGCGAGGGCCGGATGCTGACCAGCCACTCGAAAACGCCCCGACTCATGGGAGACCGCCCTGACTCCCGCATCTCAGAATTCCTCGTTGTATCCTGCACCCCGAATGCGAGAAAAACAGCGGAACAGGCTATAAGCGTCATGACGACGCACTAACTTACTCGGGCCTCGGCCACGTAGGCTTTCATCCAAGAGCAACCTTCGAATCGGCGGAGAAGAGCCGTTCGAACACCCTGCGGAGGATCTTCCCCCGCTCCAATCAAAGTAGGGCAGTGTAAGCGAACCACGCCATCAAGTAGGTGTACGGTAGACCCACCCTATGATTGGGTCCATCGCAAGGAAGGATAACACTCTTCCCACGTCTTGTCGCCGGTGGCCTGCAGAAAGCCTCCGTTAGTGTGCGAAGGCCTCTTTGAATACAGCATACCATGGCTGAGAGAAGACCCAGACGGTGACCATGGGCCAGGCGAACGGCGGGTAGCAGAACATTCGGGTGAACGATGTCCACCCGAGGAAGAAGGCACAACACACTTCTTTAACCGACGGTTAAGAAACAGGCCCCAGCGCCTTTCGAGACATAGGCCGACGGGCCTGATGGTGAAAGCTCCGAAGGGTATCACCCTTCTCATAGGGACCTGCGTCTTCTGTTACGACGATATCCCTTTAGAGACACATCTCCATCCGTTCAACAATATCGCCATCAGAACTCCGCGATGAGCTGCTTCAGGAGCATTCTTCATGTCTGGGAACAGGTAACTTCCCCAGTCTTTAAGCTCTTCGAGCTACCCTTGCCACCACCGTAATGCTAGAACAAATATACAAGTGGCACATCAACTCCCGATAAGTCTCGAGCATAGCAGGCTCCTGCTCTCCAGGAGAGCCAACTCCGCCTCACAGGAAATTACTCTTCGTATGGAAGAGACCCGAAAGGCAAAGCAGAGATTTCCCACATCTCATGCAAAGCCATGCCCAGCTCGCCAACTGGGGTGAAGAAAGTCCCCGAACCGGGCAGTACAACTCAAGGATGGCGTAGAAGCACGCCACTTTCATCTCAATGCCGTAGCAGGTCGCCCTGACGGCCTCATAGAGATTCAACCCCTCCAAGTCCTCGAAGTGAGCGAGGATATAGTTGGTCAACTCCGCCCACCATGTCTTGGAGGATGGACCCAACCGGGAGCCCTGAAGTCATTTGCAGGATAGTTCCCGCCAACTGCGCAGAATCGAGTGCCAAAGGTCTGCGCCACAGCCGGTTCTCTCCCACTGGAAGTTCCCGCGATACCTTCCCAGGGTATAGCCCCATTATGCTGAGGGGAGGGCCCGCCCTCGATAGCCTGACTGAAAGGTTAATCTCCCAACATGGACGATTCGACGCTTCGGCTTACGCCCCACGCCATCTTCCGAGCCTGAGTCACATTCATGAAAGAAGATAAAGGAAAGTGTCCGCTTAGTCGACGAAAGGTAAAACTTCTCGCCATCCAGTTGAAAGATCCATTTCCTTCGCCTGCCTGCAACTGGCGATCAGGATCGGATGTGGCATCCCCAACATAAAGTCGGGCTTTCTGTAAGTCGACGGTTAACATCCTCAAGAGGAGCCGTGGTCAAGATACTCCGCGTGGTCTGCGGATGACCGCCTTGGATGAGCGTATCCCGACGAGGGAGCTCCGCTCACTGAACAATAAGCCTGTCCATGAAACTGCAGGCTGAGGTTACCATCTGCTCCACTGGTCAGCCCAAACAGACTGCTCAGGAGATCGGAGTGTAATGCACTGCAAAGAACAGAAACGAACTATGATTAGTTCAACAATCAAGTGAGGCTAGCCCTCGCTCAGCAAGCAAGGCCAGCAAGGCGATAGCCTCGATGAAGCTTGATCTCGCGGATAAATTGCATTTTTGCAGAAGGCGTCCAAATACAACTTCGCTTAAACAGGAAGTGGTATAGCCCTAAGGGCTAACGTCACCAAGAGGGCATCATGGTCAAAAGTCCCCCTTCGTGACCATGACTGAAGGAACAGACCTATATCCTGTTCCTCAACAGGATGGAGACTGCCCGAGTAATGGCTTAGTACGAGAACTGTTCGGATTCTTAATTCCCTTGTGCAAGGAAGATAGGGAGATTCAAGGAAACGAGTTCCCTAATGAGGACAGATCTTATTCGATCATCCTAATAGCCAAATGTTTGGCTCCAAAGGAGAGAGACCACGATCTCTAATCAGATAGGAAATCCCTTACCGGTGACTGGTCGCTCGATGACCGGAGGAGGAGGAGGACCCTCCGCTGCAGAAGTCCCACTTCTTTTCCCCTCGCCCGCTCGTCTTTTGGGCGCCATTAAAGAGTCGCAAGAGTTCTCAGGGTTCTCTGAACAAAGAGGGAAGAGGAAGAGGGAAAGTCAAGAAATCTCTAAAAAAAAAGAGATCTTTTCCTGCTCAGCCCGATCGCGCTTTTATAGCCAATCAACGCCTGAAACGAGGCCTCGAAAAGGGCGTGTGCCGCCGTTTCGAATTATTTCGAAACGCCGCCCAAGCGCCTTCCCGAGAAGCGCTGCTTCGATTCCGCTAAGGGTTACTTCGCCCTGGCTTAAAGTGCGGATTTCGCACAATCCTTCAGGACATTCGCCGAGAGGCTTACACTTTAGCCCTCTAAAAAGGCGCTGACATGCCAGTCTCGCGAAGATCACTCAAAGAAGGACTATGTCCTTAACTTCCGCATACGGTTTAACCCCGCTATGGCCAAACCTTCAAAGAAAGCAAGCGAAGATTAGAAATGAACTTTCATTGATTTAAAAAAAGAGGGTACATTGATATTACATCGAAGTTGTGTTTTCATACACCACCCAGTTGCTCGACAGGGTAATTTGTGCAAAAAAGCATACAAGTGGTTTTATCCGCTTCTAAGTCAAACCGACTGGACAAAGGAGGCCTTCCTCCTGCACAAGGCTGTAATCAGTGTGCCGCAAGGACACGGTCATTATTCTCCACAAAAATGGCATATCCTGCCAGGCCATTTTTGTTGAAGCCTGGCAATAGAAACCTATCGCCGCCAACACGATAGATCACGTATAATGGGAATCGGCAGTGGTACCATGATCTAACGGGTGTGATATCCGCCTTTCCAAAGTGGATCGTCCCCAAAGGCCCAAAGTTGAAAGTTGACAATGATGCCGGCAAACCCACAGGCTGCGCCTACTATCTTGAAGCGGATCATCTCCGACGAAGCGGCTACCAGCTTCACCTCGAAACGAATCATCTCGGATAAGAGGCTGCCAGCAGCCTCTGGGACATGCACCTGTTGCCCCAATTGTTCCTCCTGCTTAAAAGTAAAGCTTCAACCGGGGAAGCATAAGGCAATTTTATGGTTCCTTCCATCCAGTCACAAGATTGGCGAGCATAGCCCACTGCAAGGCAATCAGAACAGATTAGCAGTTGCACAAAAAAAACTGCAAATCAGAATCCTTTGGGTCAAAGCATCCAATTTCAGTAAAAGCAAGGACAAGCCTCGCCTGCACAGCACTGATGGGCTGGCTCAGCAACGCCAAGCCCAAGCCTCGCCTATATGGCTAGCCAGACTGACCCCGTGGGATAGTCTTAACTCCGCCTATATGGCAAGACTGGCTCAACTATTGAAGAGACCAAGTCTCAAGTTTTGTCTGGGCAGCAGATTTAACATGAAGCGATCTTTCTGGGAAGCTACGCTGAAATCCTTCTCTACAGATCAGTCAATTGTAATGAAGAACAAAGAAGCTAATCCCTGAAGCAGCTGCTAAAGCTGAATTAAGGGAGATGAATTCCCTAAAATCGGTGAAGTCGTTGAACGATCAAGACTTACCGGTCCTTGGCCGGATATGACCAGAGTGGGCATTCCCACTAGTTCAGAGATCTGAGTATCTCTTTCAAACCAGAGAAGAGAAGAGAGGCAAAGCACTTCTCTTCAGAGGACCTCAAGTGTCCTATTTATAGGCCCCATGGCCTGAGCGCTGCCGCCTCAAGCGTGGAAGCACGAGCGCATTTAAGGCATTTATCACGCCTGAGAAAAGGACGGTCCCTCCCTTGGAACCGTGCAAAGGGAGAAACGTCTTCCTCATAAAGGCACTTATTGCGCCTTGAAGAAAGGGAATATCCTCCCTCGGAACGTGCAAATCGGAGAATATCTCCCTCGATCAGCACGAAGAAAGGAGTAATCCTCCTCGTAACCAGCCCACGGCAGTTGATCTCGGGAAAGCGACATGCCTCCCAAGCGAACTTGTCTTCAGAAGCCCAGATGCGGGGCTACTAGCTGCGAAGCTACCCAATCTACATGATTCCTCGGCGAATCTACATCCCAAAGCAGGATTTAAAGTGAAGCTGAACTCAACCATCATGGCGACGTTCATACTCCACACACCACCAATCAAGCAGTTCAAAGTATTTCGAAGTCTGAGCCATTGCAGACTTCTGAAAACTTTGAAGGGGGTCTTGTTGACACTTAAAAAAGACAAGATTCTTATTGGTCCGAACAATGTCTAAACTTGTTGACATTTACAAAGACAAGTGACAGACGAGCTGAAGACCATTTTCACCCTCTCCGAGGGACAAGGAAGCAACTTGGACTCCACTGATCCAGCAAGCAGACAGTGAACCGGATTATTTCTAACAGACCTCAGCAGGTCTAAGGTGCTAGCACTTAGCCATCGCATGAGCCCAAAGGGATAGCCTCGCTTGAGAGGCTAATATCACTCGACTTCGCCTTGAAGCCATTCAAAGCCTCGCCAGGAAGCTAACTCGCAAATTTCGCCACAGAGGACTTCCAGCTCCGCCAAAGGGTTTCTTTCGGACTTCGCCAGAAGCTGCCTCTAGCTCCGCTATGAGCTCAATGCGGACAGCTCCGCTATAAATCTGCCACGGTCAACCTTTGACCAATCAAATCTCCGGATGAGATCGGATCCAATCAGATCAAATCTAATTAGATCAATCAGAGATCAAATTTGGCAGTTGATTGCCACAATCTCTTGACTCTTCTAAAACGAGTAAGAAGATCAGGGAAATCCTCCAACGATATGGAAAGGATCAAAACAGATCAAGAAGATCAACCAACCTGCCAATTCTAGCTTCACAGAAGCTGATCCTAGCCTCGCAGCAAGACTACTTTCCAGATTTTAAACAGATTCGATTCAATCTGTTTCTATATTTTCAAGGGACGATTATACCCTTGCTCTCCCTATAAATAGCCCGCCAGGGGTACAAGGAGGAGAGAGACGAGGATCGATCGATCAAGACACAGAGGCATACAAGAGGACTCCACAAGCAGAGGCTTCTTCATAACGCACCGTGCGTTCTCGAATTCAGAGACCTTTTAGAGAATTGCTTTCTCTATTCAGGTGTTGATACCCTAAACATCGTCCTTCTTCTCAAGGAATCTCCGAAACCAGGCGAGAAGGAATTTCTAATTGAAGGCGATTTTGAGAAGCAGCAAGAGGGTTCTACCAACCTTCTGTTCTCTGATTCCCCGAACCAGGCGAGAAGAGAATCTCATCGCTCGCATCGTCAAAGGGACAAAGTGGTCGCGCGCTGACCAGACTCCTATCGGCACACTTCTCCAGAATCTCTGAGGAGATCTACTTGTATCTTTTTTTAGAATACTTGTAATTTAGCTCCTCAAACTCTTTTTTTGTAAGTTTTCCCCCCTTTGCAAACATAATGGAAAACAAGGTCCGCGTTTGGATTGAGGCGCGACCCTCGCGTTTGGTATGAGGCCTGCGTCTGAGGCTAGAACGCGACTTCTACGTCTGCGAAGTTCGCGTCTGAGCCTCTGTCTTCAGTAATTTTTAGACAGCCTACAGTATTGGGATCATCTTGGGCTTTTCAATCTGCCTCATGTACTACTTGATTTACAAAAACTCCTTGTTACCTTCTTTCAGCCGTCACCACTTAATCTTAGGATCTAACTTACGTATAATCTTTCTAAATCTTCTTCTAATCCGGATATCTAAAATTAAGAGTCTATGTTGAGCTACTACACTCTCACCCGGTACTACCTTACAATCCTTACAACACCTCTATCTACTTTTCTAGTTAAAAGAAATCTATTTGGCTCGTATTTGATCCACTTCTAAAAGTAATTAAGTGAGACTCTCTTCCTAAACTAAGTATCCGCTAAGATGAAATCATAGGACAAAGTAAAATCTAGAATCGAATTCCGGTTCATTCTTTTCCCAAAACTAAATCATCCATGTACACTATCAACCCATAACGACTAGTTCCTATATGCCCATTGAGGTCACCGCATATGAAAGCTTTCTCTAATGGGTATTCTTATACAATATCATCTAAATCTTCCAAATTGACGCTTACTTGACTCATCAAGTCCTACTTGTGGTGCAGAAACACTAATAACATTAAAAATCTTTCTACCTAAAAAAAAATTTAACTAATAAAGTTCTATCACCCTTCTCCTAATCTCCACTACATTCTCAGCAATTGTTTATTTATGATCACACTCACCCCATTACGATTTCTATTTGTACCAGTATACTAAGTTTATAACCCCAAAGCTCTATAATTCTAGCCTTTTCACCTACCCACTTAGTTTTCTGCACACAAAATACTAACATTCCGTCTAACCTAGAATCAACTACTCTGCTAATCTACCTGTAAGAGAACCTATGTTTGCATGATGCTGACCTAATCGTATATTCATGAGCTAACTTTTTTACCCTCACTCGCTCATAAAAGTGTGGGAACCCTTACTCATTTGACACCACATCCGAGCGCTGATGTGGCGCGTCATTTCTGGACGATGACCTAGCAACCCTTGTCCACTTTTACTACACCAGGCTCGATGTAGTGCGTCACTCAGCAAGAAACGCCTCACTTTCCAAAAGGATTTTGATTTATAGATTATTGAAATAATATAGATCAACTTCAACGGAGTGGATCTTGTATTTGAATGTCAGAGGGTTGAATTTAAGTGAAAAGATTCACGTTCAAATTCTTTTGGAAGGATACAAGTCTATCTCTACACACACACACACACAGAGAGAGAGGGAGGGATAAAGAAAATATGAGTGTAGATTATGAAAACTAAATCGATAAACCAGAAAATGTGAAATTAATTAATTATTGATATTACTGTGCTAATTGATGTGTTATATAGATAAATGATGTGTTGCTACGATATACATGTGTGCACTGCATAGCATGAAGGAAGATTGACAATGAGGAGACATAAAAGTTTACACACACACACGCACACACATATTGGAGGCCGAAGGTGGTGGGGTAGGGTGGAAGAAAATTGTACATAAATGAATTACATGTTACATGTGTTGCGCTTGCGCGCGCGGACACACACACACTGATATGAGAGTACTTTATCATGAGTTCAGTAAGATAAGCGATACTGAAATGACTATTTAATATGTTGCTAGCTTCTATGTGCAAAGTATTGAGATGAATCTGGGTAATACATACATCCATTGAAATATGAGATATTATTAAAAGAGACTAATGAAATGAACAACTGAGTGAATCAGGCTTTCCCGATTGGAAATAGAACCACTGGAATACCTGCTGCATCGAGCTTCTTTTTATTACCTGGTGAATCTGGTTGCTTTATTTTTATTGTGTCATCGAGCTTCTTTTGTCTTTTTCAATCTATGTTCATTTTTATTACCAAGTGTACAAATTATATTTCATGTTGTTATTTGTATATCACTTCTTAGTTTCCTGGAATGACTTTAGTCACTGAGGTGTCGAGCCCACTTCCTTTATATTAATAACATTTTGAGTTAGATAGTTAAGTTTTGTAAATGTAGGAGATACATGCGTGATTATAAGTGTTATTTTGAGTTTGGTGTTGAAAATGATTATTGTGTTGGAATTGAGAATGCCGAGATGGGTACTCTCGAAGTTATATAAATTATGATTGTTGAAAGCCAAGAGTGTGATCTCGAGGATGTTCAAAGTAGGTCGGTCGTGGTCGAAATTATATAATTGTAAAACAAGACACAGTAGTAATTACAGAAGAGATATTGCCGAAATTTAGAAGAAAATCGGATATTATTATATGGCTCGATGATATTAGTAACTGAGACCGTTACAGTTTAAATTTTCGAGTAAAAATAAAATAGTCTCCTGACTCTGATACAGCGAGCTATATGTTTTGAAAATTTTCTTCGTATAGCTAGATAAAATGTTTTTTTGACTCTTATTTTAGGCATCCCCCCCCCCCCCCCCCAAAACCCCACACACACACACACACACACACACACACACACACACCCCCCCCCCCCCCCCCCCCCCAAAAGAAAAAAAAATTTCAACTTTAATATGATATGATGAGCTAATGTCTTTCTGTAGATACCTAGCTTATAGCTTTGATTAAATGAGCTCCTTGATAGTGAAGGAATCCTTTGGTGGTGGGGTATGTTGCCTAAAACACTACATAATTGGTGGAAGTTCACAATAAAAGGGGGCAGTGGAAGTTGATGGTTTTCTGTTGGAGGTATTTTGTGGGGCTGAAAAAATTTGTTTTTCTTGGTGATAGTGGGCATTGGATCCTCTTTCCTCCCTTCACCTATTCTTCTTGAAAAGAAAGCAAAAGATGAGCATGTCCCAATATCTCAACTGTTGTTACTATATTATACAGTACTTGTTCCGTACAATTACAATGATTTGCTTGTTAGTGGGCTAGCTTTAGCTCTAACCTAAACTTATGCTCTAGTAATTATTTTAATATCTGTTGAAGGGTGAAGGGTTATGCCCCCACCAGTCACCACCCAAATTGATGCTTGTATCAACTCTTCCAACATGACCCACATCAAAAAAAAAAAATAAAATATGACCCACTTCATCTCTATTAGCTTTATTTATGGTTTTGTTTGATATTTTACCTTTAAATATAAAGTCCCATATATAACACCTTTTCTGGCTTTGGTGAATTACTATTAACCAACTTTTTTAAGAACTAAATTCAAATTGTTAGGGTGAAAATGGTTGAGTTCTCGGTCCAATTGTATTGGAATTATGTCTCAGTCCAGTAATTTGAGAGGTTATAGTAATTCTTATTTTGATAATCACTGTAAGATATTTAGCTATATTTTTGTTAAGCTTCAGCTCAAGTGGTAAATCCTGTACATTTTATTTCATGTCTTTTAACTAATTTTTCTTTTTATTGAGATAATACTAAGAACTTTGGGTGCTTGGTAACTCCAAGAGTGAGAAAATTCTTTCGGAAAAATGTCCAAAAGCCCTCAGTTTTGTTCTCGAGGTTGAAAAGGCTCGTGTACTTTAATTTCATGTGAGAATACCCCCCATCTTAGCGTTGAGTTTCTCAAAGCCTTGTTCTCATCTTTATTGCACTATGTATATTATTAATCTTCATATCACCTTGTGGATGGGGCTCTGTCCTAATGTGTCAGCACCATGCATGTGGGTCGCAATTATTGTTTCTCACGCGCTGTAAAGTGCCAGCTGAGTAAATTGTCTATTTTTGTGCATTTGGGTCCGCCTTTATGTGTTTGTGCCCACCTTCTTTTGGTTGTATCCACCTTCGACTGCCTTTTGGCACAACACAAAATCTAGAATCTAGAGTAAATCACCTTTTATAGCTACATTAAATGCATTTTTGTACTCAAATATGATAGCTTATCATTAGAGTGGACACTTTTAAGAGTTTTTGAACATATAAATTTATTAATCAAACAAGAAAAAATATGCATAGAGAAAAATTTGAAGGAAAATTGAAGATAGAGTATAATATTTCCCTCCAAATAAACGGCCAGGATTAATCCCATGTATCTTCTCTCATTTTTTTTTTAACCTTATCTTTCTCTTGTTTTATTATTCTAAGTTTTTTCCTCTCATTTTTCTCTTATTTTTCTTCAGTTCTTTTTCCTCATCCATTTGGTCTTGAGAAATTATGACCGAAGATGATTTTTAAATGTGTTTAGTCTCTGATAACAGTGACTACAGTAATTCAGTTGAATAAGGGCCAATCTCTTAAATCTCTCAAAAATGAATTGTGTACATAACTCAAGCTTTCTCTTCTCAACTTAAGTTTAAGGTACAATTTTCATAAGAGTGAAATATGATTATCTTCATTGTTAGTGACAAAACTTAAAGTACATTGTTAGATTTTGCCTTAATTTTAAGAAGAGATAATGGTTCAAGAAAATCCAATTGAGTTGGAGAAGACGATGACTTAAAGCAAAAGAAGCAAATTAAGGTGGGACAGTTTCCTTTTCAGGTGCTTACGAGTTTTCTTTTCTAGAGGAGTATGAATAAGATTCAGATTCTATTCAATGAAGGTTTATTTTTAAAGATTGAAGGATTTAGAATTCTTTTAGATTAAGAAGATCAACTAAAAATAAGATTAAATCAAGATTCTTCAAGCATCCAACAGTTAAGATCATCTCATAATCCAAATAGGAGTTGTATTATAAAATCCTATAAGTAAAAATTGTAACCCAACATTGTAAATCAATCGCAAGTAAAGAAGATTAGAAGAAGTCAAGAAAGAGAGGAGTAAGGTGAAGGCGCATAGAAAGAAAGTATACTCTTGTAATTTAGGCCTAGATTCAAGTGGAAGGTGAATACTCTTGTGGGATCAAAATGAAAGTTAGATCTTTTTGTATCAAGTTTATTAATAAAGCTCTCTCAAGTTCTCTCCCCGTGGACGTAAGCCAAGTTTGGGCCGAACCACATTAAATCCTCGTGTAATTTCTTATTACTCTTTTGTCTAGATATTGTTAGCTTACTTTACAACAGTTTTTCTTTTGCAAGTATCATCATATTGTCAAGTTTCGAAAACATCGATCCCGGAGTAACATTTGGTATCATAGCGTCGATTTGTTACAACAATTGGTATCAGAGATAAAGGTTGACGAAGGGCGAGATATCGAAGATAAGAAGTTTTACGTCAAAGTTCAAGATCGAAAAGTTCAATGGCAAAAAACTTCGATTTACAAAAGAGGGTGAAGACGTTACTGGTGCAACATGATCTTCACAAGACCTTATAGGAAAGTCAGCAAAACTTGCAGGTAAGTCAAATGAGGATTGGGAGGAGATGGATCTAAAGATTGCGAGCATGATCCAACTATGTCTCGCAGACGAGGTTATGTACAACGTGATGGATTAAGAAAGACAACAGAATTGTGGTCAAGATTAGAGATGTTGTATATGACGAAAAGCCTTTCCAACAAGTTGTATCTCAAGAAACAACTATATGAGCTACGTAGGAAGAGAGAGGAAGTCGTTGAGGAAGTCGACGATGTCGCCAAAGGAATCAGCACAGCAACCAAAGGAATCAGCAGCAGTAGCAGGCAAACGGTCGACTGGCCCGGTCGACGTCGGCAGAAGCAGCAGAACGGTCGACCGGCCGGTCGACCGTCGTGCACACACATGCACAGCAGACATGCACGGGTATAGCGGTCGACCGGCCCGGTCGACCGATTGAAAGTGCCTAACTCTCGGTTAGGCACGGTTGACAGGCCCGGTCGACCGGTGCATATAGTCGGTCGACCGACCGGTCGGCCGACAGTTGGGTCGGGGTGCTTCAGGAAAGTGCTGAATTAGAAATCTGGTTAAGTGTTGAGCGAATTTCTAGGGTTTGTAAGTGTGTATATGAAAGAGGCAGAGCTCTATTCATTACCATTGCTGTAAACATTGTATTGATTTACAAAATCAATAGAAAACCCTCTCTTTCTTGCCCCGAGGACGTAGGCGAAACAGGCCGAACCTCGTTAAATCTGATTTGTGCTCTTTCTCTGGGATTGTGTGATATTTGCTGTTGGTCGTATTATTCTTTTGCATCTGAGATCTAGGGTTTTCTCTATCTGGTTGTTGTTCGGCGCGCAACAAGTGGTATCAGAGCATCCCAAGTTCTTCGTGGGATTTTCTGGCGATTCAGAGAGCATAGGGTGCTGATTTGGTGGAGATCGTGTGTCGATCTCAGATCAGCTTTGTTCTTGTTCGTGAGATCGTGTGTCGATCTCAGAACAGCGCAAGGAGTGCTCAAGGAATCATTGGTGGAGTAGATCTGGTCAGAAACTCATTCTAGGATTTTGTGAGAAGGTAAAAATCTATTTTTTATCAGAGTTGCTTATCTATCTCCGTTTGGTTTTCGCATTAAATAGAGGACCCAGTTAGAGAGATGGCAGAAGAAAGTACATCAGTTAGGACCATGAATCCTCATCCGAGGATTGACGTGGTGAAGTTTAACGGCACTAACAATTTTGGGATGTAGAGGTGCGAGGTGATGGATGCCCTAAATGCATCGAATCTCGAGGATACTCTACTTCTGGAGAAGAAGCGAAGCACAACCACTGAAGAAGAGTGGGAGAAGATGAACTGATCTGCGTGTGGCTTGATTAGATCTTGTCTAACACAAGACATCAAATATCTTGTGTTACACGAGACATCTGCGAGGCAGTTGTGGGAGATCTTTGAAAGGAAATATCTGACCAAGAGTATTGAATCGAGATTGCAGCTAAAGAGCAAGCTATACGGGTTTCAGATGAAGAAGGGATACTCCGTGAATGAACATCTAAATCGCTACACGAAGCTTCTTACGAATTTGGTCAATGTGGATGTCAAGATAGATGAAGAAGACATGGCGGTAATCCTCTTGAACTCTCTCCCTGCAGAAGAGTATGAGACGTTCACCTTAACCTTCATTAATGGAAGACAGACTCTTGACTATCATAAAGTGTCGTCTGCTTTGACAAATTATGAGACGAAGAGAAAGGAGAGACAGCCTTCTCAGTCAAGCTCATCAGCAGAGGCGCTAGCAGTAAGAGGCAGGGGTTCATATAGGAAGGGCAAAGATGATAGAGGGAGATCGAAGTCCAGGCCGGGTTTTCGAGATCTGAAGAAGAACCAGTGTGCCTTCTATAGAGAATTAGGGCACTGGAAGGTTGACTGTCCAAAGTTCAAAGAAAGAAGAAGGAGTCGAAGACTGAGGCAAATCTTGCAAGGTGGTTAGTACTCAGAGCAGTAACTCACAGGCAGGTGGATCAGACTCAGACTCGTCGGTTTTCTCATTCTCAGTCACTACTCCCATCGTTGGCTACTCAGGAGAAAATGAGTAGATTCTGGATACTGGCGCTACATACCATGTGTGCCCTAATAGGGAATAATTTTTTAGCTTTGAGAAGCTGGATGGGTGTTCAGTCGTTATGAGCGATGATCATCCATGTATCATGGAGGGTGTAGGGACAATCCAGATAAAGATGTTTGATCGGATGGTAAGGGAACTGAAGGAAGTAAGGTATGTACCTCAATTGAAGAGTAACATAATCTCTATTGGAGCTTTGGAGTCATTGGGCATTGTGGTGTCAATTAAGGAAGGAGTCCTGAAGATGACCAAAGGCTCGATGGTGGTATTGAAGGCCGATCGCAGGAACAATCTTTACTACTTGAATGGTAGTACTATTACAGGACAAGTGGCGGCTTCTACCAGTTCAGATGAAGACTCAACCAGGCTGTGGCATATGAGGCTGGGACATGCAGGAGAAAAGTCGTTGCAAACTCTTGCAAGACAAGACGTATTGAAGGGTGCCGGAACCTGCAAGATGAAATTCTGTGAGGTATTTTCTCCTGTTGTAAAGCATTCGTCAATTCGTATCTTATTGGCTTTGGTGGCATAGTACGAGTTGGATCTTGATCAACTCGATGTAAAGACCGCCTTTCTCCACGGCGATCTAGATGAAGAGATCTACATGTCTCAGCCAACAGGGTTTAAGACTGCAGGGAAGGAAGATATGATGTGTAAGCTGAAGAAGTCGCTGTATAGACTAAAGCAGTCTCCAAGACAGTGGTACAAGCGGTTCGACAGCTTCTTCAGAGGGAAGAAGTACACACGCAGCCACTATGACCCAAGTGTGTACTACAACAAGCTACTGACATGGGAGTATATCTATTTACTTCTGTATGTAGATGATATGCTAATTGCTTCAAGGTCTAGATCTGCGATTGATGCACTGAAGAGGGATCTATCTTCTGAGTTTGAGATGAAGGATCTTGGTGAAGCAAGGAAGGTGCTAGGCATGGAAATCACAAGAGACTGAGGGGTTGGCAGGGTGAGCTTGACACAGAAGGGGTATTTGCAAAAGGTACTTCAGAGGTTCAATATCGGCAAGGATGCGAAGTCTGTAAGTACACCACTGGCTCCTTATTTCAAGTTATCTACTAAGATGTCTCCAAAGAATGTTGAAGAACGTGAGTACATGACTCATGTCCCATATGCTAGCGCAGTCGGTAGTCTTATGTATGCTTTGGTGTGTACAAGATCAGATCTGTCACAAGCTGTCTCTATGGTCAGTAGATATATGCATGATCCGAGACAGGGTCATTGGGAGGTAGTGAAGTGGATTCTGAGGTACATCAAAGGTACCATTGATGCAGGTCTGGTATTTGAGAAGGACTCCACAGGGAAGCAAGATTGTATCGGATATGTTGATTCTGACTATGCTGGTGACCTTGACAAGCGCCGGTCTACAACGGGTATGTCTTTACATTCTCTCAAGCACCGGTGAGTTGGCGCTCCACACTACAGTCTACCGTCGCATTGTCTACCACAGAGGCCGAGTATATGGCCATGACGGAGGCTATGAAGGAGGCAATTTGGCTTCAAGGCTTGCTTTATGACTTGGGGGTGGATCAGGATCTTCTGAAGATCAACTGTGACAGTATGAGTGCTATTTATTTAGCCAAGAACCAGGTATATCATGCATGGACGAAGCACATCGATGTCAGGTTCCACTTTGTTCGGGAGATTCTAGATGAGGGTGATATTGAGCTGCTGAAGATTCACACATCGGAGAATCCCGCCGACATGCTTATCAAGGTGGTGTCAGGAGTCAAGTTTGCACATTGTAAGGCTTTACTCCACGTCCTTCATGTAGCATGAGATTGTTGAAGCTCATTTGGATGAACTACGGATGGCTTGATCCCTTGGGCAGGGTACGTAGGCAACCACACTGGTGCAGCCACTTTCGAGTCGATAGTTAGTATGTCAGTTCGGCTCAGATTTGGAGAAATCTTCACCGAGGTGGAGAATTGTAGGAAGAGAGAGGAAGTCATTGAGGAAGTTGACGATGTCGCCAAAGGAATCAGCACAGCTGCCAAAGAAATCAGCAGCAGTAGTAGGCAAATGGTCGACCGGCCCGGTCGACCATCGGCAGAAGCAGCAGAACGGTCGACCGGCCGGTCGACCGTCGTGCACACACATGCACAGCCGACATGCACGGGTATAGCGGTCGACCGGCCCGGTCGACCGACTGAAAGTGCCTAACTCTCAGTTAGGCCCGGTCGACCGGCCCGGTTGACCGGTGCATATGGTCGGTCGACCGACCGGTCGACCGACAGTCGAGTCGGGCTGCTTCGGGAAAGTGCAGAATTAGAAATCTGGTTAAGTGTTGAGCGGATTTCTAGGGTTTGTAAGTGTGTATATGAAAGAGGCAGAGCTCTATTCATTACCATTGCTGTAAACATTATATTGATTTACAAAATCAATAGAAAACCCTCTCTTTCTTGCCCCGAGGACGTAGGCGAAACAGGCCGAACCTCATTAAATCTGATTTGTGCTCTTTCTCTGGGATTGTGTGTTATTTGCTGTTGGTAGTATTGTTCTTTTGCATCTGAGATCTAGGGTTTTCTCTATCTGGTTGTTGTTCGACGCGCAACAAGCTACACATGAAGGAATGAACATCGGTGTTAGAGCATCTAAACTTCTTCAATAAGGTCATCAGTGAGCTTCTAACTGTTGATGTCAAGATCGATGAGGAGGACAAAGTATTGATACTTCTCAGTTCGCTTTTACAGTTTACGATCATATCGTCACCACCATGATCGACGATTAGGAAACTCTCATCATGGAGAAGGTCACACCAACTCTTTTATCTAATGAGATTAGAAAATTACTAAATCAAGGAAGCAGGAAGGATCATGTTTGATGGTCACAGGAAGAAAAGGAAGAGGAGAAGGAGAGAAAAGTCCGGGCTCGTCGAAGACATGTCACTTTTGTCACATGAATGGTCATTAAAAGAATGACTGCAGGCATCGAAAAGAGTGGCTAAATATTAAGGGATAAGTTGCAGAGGCAGATGTAGCAAGAGGTGTTGACACAGAAGTATTAATGACTTCTTATGTTGAAAACAACACTTCTCAAGGTAAAGGCTGGATATTTAATTCGGGTAGTACAGTTCATATATGTTCTCAGAAGAAGCTGTTCAATAATTCTTTAGCTGCAAAGATAGAAGGGATTGTCAAGATAGTGAATGGCTCGACTTGCTAGGTCATTGGCATTAGAACAATCAAGATTACCGAGAGAAAAGGGATGATGCGTGTTCTCGATGCAATGCGGTATGTTCCAGAGGCACAGTACAATCTAATATTCATAAGGGTGCTTAATGAAGAAAGATGTCGGATTCAAGTGCAATAAGGCGTCGTCACAGCTAGCCAAAGTGATACGGTAATTTTGAAAGGAGAGAAGTGTAGAAGGTTATACAAGCTGAAGGAAGAAAACTCAGTTCAAGGTGGAGTTCCAAGTATAAGCTTGAAAAGGAGTTCATCGCGAGGTGGAGCTTCCAAGGAAGACTGCAACGGGACGTAAACCGGGTAAAAGTGTTGCGAGAAGGAGAAAGAGTGCATTCGGGTAAGGTCCGAGATGGCCCAAGCCATGGCGATAAATCCGCCAAAGGCCCCGGGGAGAGGGGCAAAAGTTAAGGACTTTACAGTATGGTTACAATCAAGAAAAAAATATAGATAGTACTCTAAAACCTCTAGGTATTTTACTAAAGGCTTGAAAAGCAAGTCAAGGTGGGGATTGTTAGGATTTTATCTTATTTTTAAGAGAGATGATGGTCCAAGAAATTTCAATTGAGTTAGAGAAGACGAGAAGAAAATCAAGGTGGAGCAGTTTTCTTTTCAAGCGCTTACGAGTTTTCTTTTCTGGAGAAGTACAAATAGGATTCAGATTCTATTCAATGAAGGTTTATTTCTAAAGATTGAAGGATTTAGAATTCTTCTAGAAAAAGAAGATTAACTCCAATATTGATCAAGATTCTTCAAGCATCCAATGGTCAAGATCATCTCCTAGTCCAAAGAGGAATTGTATTGTAAAATCCTATAAATAAATGTTGTAGCCTAAAATTGTAAATTAATCCCAAGCAATGGAGATTAGAAGAAGCCAAAAAAGAGAGAAGCAAGGTGAAGGTCCATAAAGAGAAAGTATACTCTGATAATCTAGATTTAGATTCAAGAAGAATATGAATATTCTTGTGCGATCAAGAGTAAAGCTAGATCTCTTTGTATCACGTTTATTAATAAAGCTGTCTCAAGTTCTCTCTCCCATGAATGTTGGCTAAGTTTGAGCCGAATCACGTTAAATTCTCGTGTTATTTCTTATTACTCTTTTATCTAGGTATTGCTAGTTTGCTTTATAATAATTTTTCCTTTGACAAGTATTATCATATTGCCAAGTTTCATAAGCGTCGATCCCGAGTAACAATTAGTGTCATAGAGCCGATTTATTACAACATACATATCTCAAGTGTGTCATATATATGAGTCGCGAGTGGTTCACATATATGTTGGCATTGATGCGGCTTCATCCTCTCAACCTGCCGCCAAAACCAATCAAACGTAAACAACTCGTCCACCATTATGTTCAACAGTCTGTCTTTCTTATTAGTCTTAATTGTCCCAATTATATATGAATCTGTCCACTTGTATAATATTATGCCTATCTTTAGGTAAATGTTCATTCTTTAGCTCACTCTATTTACTTATATTAGATTATTTTCACATTTATCTAAATATAACTACCATTTTAGCCCAAAAAAACAAAAATCTAAATATAACTACCTTTTTCTCACATGACTATCTTATCTGAGCATGTTTATATTGAGCCATATACTATCCAGTTTCTTTTACCTTGTCACTTCTAATTTTGAATGTAACTGATGTAGGAGAGCATGACAATAAAAGCAGCAGACTTTGCATTAGTCGACTAATTATCAAAAATGTCGACTAATACAATCTAAGTAGTCGACTAATTGTAGGCTGTCTAAAAATCACCAAGACAAGCCACCAAAACACAGAGATCCAAGATCCAGGCGCAAGGCTAAATGTGACAATCAAGACGCGAGAGATAGCCCGCGTCTCAGCATCAAGGCGCGTTGGCTCAACGCCCGCGTCTCAGCATCAAGGCGCGTTGGCTCAACGCCCGCGTCTCAGCATCAAGGCGCGTCGGCCCGAAGCCCGCGTCTCAGCATCAAGGCGCGTTGGCTCAACGCCCGCGTCTCAGCAACAAGGTGCCCCCACCTTGGTTGTAACCACCCCGATTATGGCGCCATCCACCGCCCATGTAGCGGGAAAGTTAGCCCTCATCGTGGAGCACTTTTAGGGGGCACGATCACCCCCTAAAACCCTATAAATAGTCCCGTCACTATTGAGGACGACGACGATTATCGGGCAAAAGAGAGATTCCGAGAAAAAAAAGGAGAGATCATCGACAGAGAGAGAGAAAACCCTTCAGCGAGCTTACTGAATACTAGCCGCTCTTCGCCTACCTCCTCTTCTAGAGTTTTGGTAGACGGAGCTGAGTTACTCCCTCTACCGACCGAAGAGAAGCCCCGACGGTCCAAACAGTCATCCGGTCAACGGAGAACAAGATTCACTCTCCACCGCCACCCGAAGAACCCAGCACTAAACAAAGGGGGAATTCAAGATTCAATATTCCCCCTCCCTTGTAACCGAAGATTAAGCCGGCTGTAATTTTTTCATCTGATTCAAGGAAACGTTACACCAGCCACCCTTCTCCGTGTCAAACAAGAGATGGCGACTCCGCTGGGGAATACTTTCGTCACTGACGAACAGATCGTGGCGCAGGATGATGTTCTCCGTAAGGGGAAGATGGTCGAAACACTCGTTGTCGAGTTCGACCAGGCGAAGTATGAAGAGTTCCTCTCTTCTGGCTCCAAGAGCCCAAAGACCCGCGTCTGCTGCAGGGTCTCAACTGAAAAGCTACCCGAAGCCCAATCTGAGGCTCTGCCGGGTGCCGATGCCCACTGTGCCAAGACAAGTTCACGCGCCAACGCCTCCCAGAAGGCCCGCGTGACCTCAGGCACTGCTTTTGCGATCAACCGCGTCGCACAGAACACACGCGCCAACGCCTCCCAGAAGGCCCGCGTGGTCCCAGGCACCACTACTACTGCTGCGATCAACTGCGTCGCGCAGAATACCCGCGTCAACGTCTCTCAGGAGACCCGCGTGGTGAACACTCTTGGTTCTATAAACCAGGATGTTGTTAGTTTCTCTCCACCTCCTCGACGCAACCGGAATGCTGAGCGTCGACAGAGGAGACGCGCGCGTCAACTCCAAGTCGGAACCGTTGGTTGTCTGACTGGGGGTGGACGCGGCGTACAATCTGATGCCTTGCCCGCACCTCGTCCAGTGCGTGAGATCCGCGTTTGGCGACCCAAACGCGAGACCCCTCAAGTTGAGTCCTCTGAGGACCAACTCATCAAACGCCAGGGTGAAACCTCCGCGTCTTTTCAAACGCAGGAAGTACGCACTCATAGGCGTGGGGCCCAGCAGCCCACTCTCTCTCAAGCAACTCTGCCTAAACGCATCAGGCAGCAACGCGAGACTCGCGCGCGCGTCATACAGCCGCGTCATGAGAGCCGCGTCCCTGAAGTCTGCGTCCAGGCTGAACAGCACATGACTGTCTCCCGTCTTCGACGTTGCGAGACCAGTCTCTTTAATCCCCCTCCCACGGATTTGAGGGATTATTTGACAAGGAAAGAAGTGCCAATCAAGCCACTTCGTCATGCTGCTGTCAACAACTCATCCATATGCTCTCTGGATGCCATTATGGATCAGGCGTGCACCAGCAGTCCTTAATCAGACAGCTGACCCTGATTCCCCCGTCAGCCAAAAGAAGACGCTCCCACAGGAGGAGAACCTTCTCAGATGTTGAATACCCGGAGCTTACTGCACACATGACTAGCAGAAGCAAGGGAAAACAACCAATGGTCAACTCAGAGGAATCTGACTCTGAGCCGGAGGGGGTGTATCAACACACTCGCACCACAGGGGCCATTCCCCCAATTGACTATAATGCCTTAGCCCGCGGCATTAGAATGGGTGATTCTCACTCCGCTATAGTGGAGTCGCAGGCTTCAAACTCTTCCGTCGAGAAGGAGGCTTCCGCCTACATGGCAGACACTCCTGAGGAGACGGCCAGGCATTTAGAACAGACGCAGAAGCACCAGATGGATATAATCGCCTCTCAACAGAGATCCATTGACTCCCTCAAGCATATGCTTGAGAAATTGCTTGAAGAAAGAGCGAGATCTCCTCCTAGACGGCCGAAGGGGAAGGGAGAAAGGGAGGAAGCCCACCCTCCGAACCTTCCGACGAGACACGACGATCTACCTCGGATGTGTCCAAGCCCTCGTCGCAGGCAAGAAGCGACCAAGACCAGGAGAAGACTCATGCTAAGAGGATGAGTCAATTGGAACGACGCCTCGAGGCCCTTGCCAATCGCAAGGACCTCCAAGAAGCTGGAGTGGTCCGGCCCTATCCGGCTGAGTGGGACTTAGTTCCATACCCTCCTAAGTTCAAGGCTCCAACCCTCCAAGCATTCGACGGGAAGGGGTCACCCAACCAGCACATCTACTACTTCAAATCCCAGACCGGGAATGTGGTAGATAATGACGCCATCCTGGCGCGACTGTTCATCGGCACCCTGAAAGGGTTGGCTTTTGAGTGGTTTATGAAGCTCCCGGAGGGTTCTATCAAGAACTGGGGGGATCTAGAGAAGCTGTTCTTGACACGCTTCTTCGAAGATGACTCCGAAGTCATAATGCCCACCCTTTTAGCTACCAAACAGCGGAGAGGGGAGTCCGTCAAATCTTTCGTGGAAAGATTTCGGACACGGCACTCCGGTGCCCAAGCGGTATGACCCAGGCCACCCTGGTGGAAACATGCCGCCACAATCTCCAAACCTCACTCCTTGCTCAAATAGGAGTTGCTGAAAGCCGCACCTGAAAGCAGTTAGTCCAACAGGGTGAACAGGCTGAGGAGATTGTTGCCCGTGTCAAGGCAGAGGAAGGCAAGCTGCGGCCGGAAAGGTCGACAAGGCGTGCACCGGCACCAGACACCTCCCTCCAGACGAAGCGGAAGGATCCTCGACACCTTACCGCTTCGATGTCTTGGCTCAACTAGCCAACATCCCGGCACGCATCACCTTGTATGAACTCCTGAGGCTATCAAAGTCAACCAGAGAGGCTCTGCAAGAAGCTCTGGCGAATGCTGAGGCCTTCGTGACCCAGGTGCCGAAGGAGGAAGATGTAGAGGATTGCCTCCACACTTCCCAGAATGCCCCCTGCATCACCTTCACGGCAGATGATATGCAGGTGAAAGGGAAACATGATCGACCCCTGTACTTCACAGGTTACATCGGATCATCTGAGGTGAACCGCATTCAGGTAGATCCAGGGTCCGCATTGAGTATTATGCCCCGCCGAGTCATGCAACACCTCGGCATCCCTACTCACCGTCTGAGCCCTACACAGACGACCATCTACGGGTTCAATGCCAACGACACCCGTCCGATGGGGAAGATCAAGCTCAAGTGCCAGATTGGGAGCCTCAAGTCGGAGGTGACATGCTATGTCATCGACGCCGACACTTCCTACAATCTGCTACTAGGACGACCATGGATCCACCGCAACTCCATCGTTCCCTCCACTCTTCACCAAGTCATGAAATACATTGACGCGAGTGGGAAGGTGCAAACGTTGGTTGCCGAAAGGTATCCGTTCAAGGGAGTCGAGAATTATTTCACGGATTCCCTTTTATATCAGGATCCGGTGGATGAAACCCCGCAACTGGAGGCGCCAGACTCTGGTAATGAGGCTGACACTGAGCCCGAGCAAGAAAAGTGCCTGTGGGAGTTAAAACCACTTGTAAAGAGCACTAATAAGCTCGATGTTGATAATACCACCGACGATGCAGGCGGTTGGTATATTAATGAGAATCTAGACTTTGAATATTTTTCTACGTGTGCATCCGATTCAATACCGTCGGATACTACTACCGACGTAGACGATGACATCTGGTCGGCAATGGATGCTTTGACATCATTGCATGTACCAGTAAAATCATCTTTCGGGATATACCAGGATAATGGCGATGCGCAGGAATCTATATTCTTGGTTCCGGCAAGACGAAAAGGCCAAAGACCAATACTTTTTGGGCGAATCTCGTCTGAACCAATGCCCCGCGAAGAATCGGAAAGCGAGGAGGAATCCCCTCAGCTCGACCATTATGAATCGAAAGCACTCAGAATGATGAAGCAAATGGGGTACGATATAACCAACAAGCCCGGGTTAAACTTCGACAAAGGAAGGAGGACGCTACTTCGATCCTTTGTGCCAAAAGGGAAGGCCCCCGATTATTATCATCGGACGCGCAGGGGGTTGGGCTATGTATCAACTCCGGTCCCATCAGCCTCTGATTCTCAAGAATCGTCGAGCAACGATTGCTCTTCAGACACGTCATCATGGGAGTCAGATGTCAGTGTCGGCAACATCTTCAAAGGGCTTTCAGTAAACATGGTTTCAACAGGCCATCTGGAAGATGAAGTTGAAGAAATGATCCAACCTGATACAGATCCTTGGATCAAACATTTGAATGCTCTTTGGGATATCCGCTTTGAACAGCGTGAGCCACCCACAGATGACAAGGTTGTTCAGATCAACCTAGGAGATGAGACCAACCCCAAGCCCATCTTCATAAGTGACGGCCTGTCGCCTCCAGAGAAGAAGGATCTAATATCTCTTGTACAAGAGTATATAGATGTCTTCGCCTGGAATTATGAGGACATGCCTGGACTTGATCCTCAAGTGGCTATGCATCGCCTCAACATCAATCCGGACATGAAGCCTGTTAAACAACAGCAGCGACGGTTCCGTCCAGAGATAATGGAGGCAATTCAATCAGAAGTCAGAAAGCTCATCGATTCTGGCTTCATCCGGGAAGAACAACATCCCGACTGGGTAGCCAACATCGTCCCCGTCGCCAAGAAGAATGGGAAGATCCGGATCTGCATCGACTTCCGTGATCTAAACGAGGCCTGCCCCAAAGACGAATTCCCATTGCCAATCACAGATGTCATGATTGACAATACTTGTGGATTCGAGCGAATGTTCTTTATGGACGGGTTCTCAGGATACAATCAAATCAAGATGTATCCCGATGACGAAAAGCATACCTCCTTCAGGACTCCTCTAGGGGTATATTGTTACACTGTCATGCCCTTCGGACTGAAAAATGCAGGGGCAACATACCAAAGGGCCATGAACGCCATTTTCCATCAGGAAATGCGGAAAACGGTGGAATGCTATGTCGATGACATCGCGGTGAAGAGTCGCACTAAAGGTGATCACATAGCAGACCTGAAGGTGGTCTTCGACATCATGCGGGCTCATCAATTGAAGATGAACCCCACCAAATCCTTCCTGGGGGTAGCCAGTGGCAAATTCCTAGGATTTGTTGTGACTTCCACAGGAATCTATTTGGATCCAGAGAAAGTCCGCGCTATCCAAGAGATGCAACCCCCCAGAAGCCTCAAGGAGCTCAGGGGATTACAAGGACGATTGGCGTACATCCGCAGGTTCATATCAAACCTTTCCGGGAGATGCCAACCCTTCGCCAAGCTGATGAAAAAGGGTGTTTCATTCATTTGGGACGACGCTTGTCAAAAAGCATTTGAGGAGATCAAACACTACCTCACCCAACCACCAGTCCTTGCAGCTCCGGTGTCCGGAAAGCCTTTCCTGGTGTACGTCCGAGCAATGGATCATTCCCTGGGAGCTCTACTAGCTCAGAATGATGAACAAGGACGAGAACAGGCAATCTACTATCTGAGTAGAACAATGATCGGAGCCGAACATCGGTACAACCCGATCGAGAAGGAATGTTTGGCACTAGTGTTCGCCATTCAGAAAATGCGACACTATCTGGTAGGCCAGACTATAAATGTCATATCAAAAGTCAACCCTCTGAGGTTACTTATGACAAAGCCTTCTTCACTAAATGGCCGACTGGCAAAATGGGCCATATTGCTATCACAATATGAGATGCATTTTCTGCCACAAAAGGCTATTAAGGGACAAGCGATGGCGGACTTCTTAGCTGAACACCCAGATCCGAGGGCAGCCAAACTCTATGAGGATCTCCCAGACGAGGCCGCCGAAGTCTGCCTGACTCAGACGTTGTTCGAAAGTCAAGTATGGCAACTTTTCTTCGACGGTGCATCAAGGACAAGCCAAAGAGACACGTAGTGGCGGGGGTAGGAGTAGTACTTGTCTCCCCACAAAATTATGTGATCCCCCGAGCTGTCTCGCTAACGGAGCCTTGTTCCAACAATGTGGCGGAATACACCGCTCTTTTGATTGGGATGCAATTCGCCGATGAGATTGGCGTTAAAAATCTCGAGGCTTACGGTGACTCTAAACTCATCGTCAGCCAAGTTCGCGGAGAGTACGAGGCCAGACATGAAGATCTAGTACCCTACTACAACGCGACAATTCACATGGCCGAAAGGTTTTCAAACTTCTACATCGACCATGTATCGCGCAGGCAAAATGCACATGCGGATGCACTCGCATCCCTCGCTGCTTCCTTAGCTCTTCCAGCTGGAGCAATGGAGAAAGTATTCGTCTATAGCCACGACCTATACTGTCCAAAAATTCCCCTCGGAGACTACCCAGGGTCAGCGGGAGATCGTCGCGGTAAAGAAACACTTGAAGTGTCGACCGCTTCAGGGCTTAAAGACTGGCGATTCCCCTACATTGATTTTATCTTATACGGCATTCTGCCCGAAGACACCAAGGAGGCGGCCGCCATTCGGAGGAAAGCCTCCAAATTCTACTATAATGCGATTTCGCGAACATTGTATCGTCGATCGCATGACGGGATCCTGCTCCGATGCCTCTCATCAAAAGAAGCCCAAGGAGTATTGAAAGAAGCCCACGATGGTACTTGTGGAGCTCATCAACCTGGCCCGAAATTGGCACATCGACTCCAAAGGATGGGTTACTATTGGCCCAAGATGATTGCCGATGCTGTCGCTTATGCTAAGAGATGTTACGCCTGCAAATGCACGGCGATTTCATCCATCAAGCACCAGGGTACCTCCACTCAACGACCTCTACTTGGCCGTTTGAAATGTGGGGGATGGACGTGGTTGGCCCTATCAGCCCACCATCATCGAAAGGACATCGGTTCATTCTAGCGATAACCGATTACTTCTCAAAGTGGGCCGAAGCTATCCCTTTGAAAGAGGTGAAATCTTCTAACGTGATCAAGTTCGTGAAACATCACGTTATTTACCGCTTCGGTGTGCCTCGGCGTATCATCCATGACAATGGACCTCAGTTCATTAGCCAGGCTTTCCAGAGATTCTGCGCGAAGTTCAGAATCCAGAGTGTGTCCTCAACGGCATACTATCCTGCTGCTAACGGTCTTGCAGAAGCCTTCAACAAGACTATTGGCAAGCTTCTCAAAAAGTTCGTCTCGAAAAGTCAACGAGACTGGGACGACAAGCTGGGTGAATGCTTATGGGCCTACCGCACAACGGTGCGAACCCCAACTAAAGCCACGCCATTTTCCTTGGTATACGGATGCGAAGCCGTCCTTCCATTGGAAATACAAATTCCCTCTCTACGCGTCGCCTTGACAGCGGAAATGACAACTGAGGAGAAGCATCAGCAGCGACTCCAGGAGTTGGAAGCCTTAGACGACAAGCGTTTGCAGGCCCAACAACAAATCGAGCTTTACCAAGCTCGTATCACCAGAGCCTTCAACAAGAAAGTCAAAGCGCGAACTTTCAAGAAAGGCGACCTTGTCTTAGCTGTCCGAAGACCCATGGTCATGACGCACAAGACAAAAGGAAAATTTCAGCCCAAATGGGAAGGACCATTTGTAGTAGAGTCAGTCTACTCAAATGGATCATATCGCCTCATAACTTCAAATGGCGATACACTCATGATGCCGATCAATGGCAAATTCTTGAAGAAGTACTATCCTTAATAGTACTCTTCTTCCGATCAAGTTAAAAGTACACCTCTGATCAAACATCCGACGCCCTCGACGGCTAAGGATAGAGGAAAATGTTGGCCTTTAAGCCCAACATAAGTCCTCGACAACTCACCATGCTGAGGGGAATAGCATGGCTAGCCCAACTCAAACGGTAGTTGGTAAAGGCATGTCAAACCCGTTGACAGCTGAGGATTTGCTAAAAATCCTAAGGGACACGTTCCCATTTGATCCGACGCCCTCGACGGCTAAGGATAGAGGAAAATGTTGGCCTTTAAGCCCAACATAAGTCTTCGACAACTCATCATGCTGAGGGGAATAGCATGGCTAGCCCAACTCAAACGGTAGTTGGTAAAGGCATGTCAAATCCGTTGATAGCTGAGGGTTTGCTAAAAATCCTAAGTGGACTCGAGTCCACTCTTTCCTCCAAAATCCCTTACCAATTCTCGTCCATAGAATGGTAGGACCACAAAATGCAATCATTACTACGTTAACACTATACCTCTGGTAATGAATACTCTTTGTCGGGTATAAACTTTGCTTGTTAACTCTGCATAGAGTAACAAACTCTCAAATTTGCCAAGTTAACACTATACCTCTGGCATTTCAAATTCCACTTGTCAATTCTCATCAATAGAATGACAGGTCCTCAAATTGCTCTTATCACGAGCCAATTCTTGTCAAGTTAACATTACACCTCTGACAAACTACTGTTTAAGTTAACATTACACCTCTAAGCAGTACATCGAGTGCCTGTCAAGTTAATATCACACCTCTGATAGTCACCTTTCTTCAGACTTCCGTATCGAAGCTGAAATGGACGATGCCAAGTTAACACTACACTTCTAGCATCCGAGTCATCGCTAAGTTCAACAGTACACCTATGGCCATGACCGTTCCTCGACTTCCTCGTCTAAGTCGAGATGACCAATGCTAAGTTCAACATCACACCTCTAGCATTACCTCACTGTTAAGTTAAACATTACACCTATGACAGTGACATTCTGAGTTAAGTTAATATCACACCTCTGACTCACATCCTTGTCGAGTTAACACCACACTTCTGACAAGACTATCTCCAACCCGTTAAGTTAATATCACACCTCTAACGGTAAAAGCTTTACTAGATTCCTCGCGGGTCTAGTTTCACTTGTTATTCTCTTCAACAGAATAACAGGTCCACCTAAAGACATTGTTAGGTTAACATTACACCGCTGACAATGTTTTATCAAATTCCCCAGCTGACCTTGAATCAAGTCAATCCTAGACACTTGACAAAAGTTCACCTTCTCTGGGAGTACGCATTCCCCCTGTCACTCTCTTTTATAAAGTGGCGGGTCCACCAAAATCATTCTTTTGCTTCTAAAACAAAACATTCAAGACAACAGAAAGAGGCAAAAAGAAAAGTGTCACTTTTATTCATATCCAAACACATGAAAGTGATACAAAACGCTCTCTTATACAATAAGATTGAGTGTTACAATTAAGGAGTACAAAGAAGTCCCTCTCTCTCTCTGAGGCCGTACTCACTCCTTGAAGCCGCCTCTGATCCTAAGTGCATGATGTCTGAAGAAGTGCAAATTGTGGCGACTGTTGGAACCGATTGCACTTTGATGCACGACGTCAACTTCGAAAGCGCCCTAGCTGACTAAGCCAGGAGCAATGGTGTTCTTGAGGTCCGGTGGCAACAGAAGAGCCTGCAACCCTTCGTTCAAGAGTTGATCTTTCCCCCGCAGGCCATCCAAAGGACATGGACTGTCCTTGATGTCACTTCTGGGATGGGAGAGGAAGAGGATCCTCTCCGCCACCGCAACCGCCGGAACCTCATCGCCGTCATGCATACCCTGACCATCTCTTGCCATCAGGCAAGAGTGGTGCAGGAGATCTGAAGAGACCTTGGCGAGATTTGGGTCCTCGTCAGAGATATAATTTACTCTCTTACAAACGACGAGGACCATAATTTACTCTCTTACAAACGAACATTGAGCAAGCTCGCCAGTTGAAGCACTCTTCCAGGAGACCAGCGAACCTGCAAAGAACAAATAAGAGAATCAGAAAATCTGGAACTTAGTATACTTTAACAAAAGAAAACTAAGTAACAGACGCGGCAGTCATTGAAGACTTCAGACGCGGAAATGATCTGCACAGTCAAACCACTGCGTCAGCAGAAACAGACGCGAGTCAAACTGTGCCACGCCCAGGATTCAAACGCGGTCTCAGTTTGCACCCGCGTCTAATGTACTAGACGCGAAAAACTTCAAACGCCGAAAATTGCCATCTCTCTGTTGGGTGAACAGGAGTTGCAAGATTCAGGTCTGAAACGCGCCAAGGCAATAGCCATGAGCAAAGCCAGCGTCAAGAGCCCGCGTTCAGAAAAGTTCAAGTCACCAGCACAAATTCCAGAATAGGAATGCACCAGAATTTCATTCAGATGCCTATGCCAAAATACAGGCTATGGACATCATCGGGGTGACATACCAGCAGAAACCTCTGTCCAGAGTTGACCTCTCTGCATCCAAACGCGGGTGCGCAAGATGACATGAGAGAGGATTCCTTCTGAAGAGACCAAACAGAGGCATGAGAGCTCTGGGTCATCTTCATCCACGGGGTCACCTTCACCCATGAAGACGGTTCTCTGAAAGATAATTCAAGGCGAGACTTCTCTCGGAGCAAAACTAATGAAAACAGTCTAAGTTGGATTGTTGAAGAGGGAGAGGGTGCACTCTATTTATAGGCAGTCCCTAATAACTGTCATTAATGGGGCATCAATCGGAACCGTCGCGCACAACTGTCAAAGCCCAATCAAAAACGGACGCGTGGAACGCTGCTTTGGAAACCGTCGAAGTGCGCCAGTTTTTCAACCGCCAGCGTCGGTTCTGCATGCAAGAGCATTAACGCCTGAACCCAATAAGAGGCCGACGCGTGGATAACTGTCTTGGGAAGCAACGGATGACCCGGAACCCCAATCGACAGTGAAGACTTGACGTTCAAAGATCTCCTAAAAATCTTTTAAGTCATGCTGCATTGAACGCAGATGGGAAAGTCGCTCGAGGCTGCGTATCCCGTGTCTGATCGATCCGCGTCTTTCTTAGCAAGACAGATTCGCGTTATTCAGAGCCGCGTTTCACTCTGTGATTGACGCTGCGTCTCACTCCATGGACTGACGACCGCGTCTCACTTTATGGATCAATGCTGCGTCTCATCAAGAAGACCGCGTTTCACTCTGTGATTGACGCTGCGTCTCACTCCATGGACTGACGACCGCGTCTCACTTTATGGATCAATGCTGCGTCTCATCAAGAAGACCGCGTATCACTCTGAGATTGACGCTGCGTCTCATCAAAAGGACTTAGTAAATCTAAGTTCCTGTGGACTGACGACCGCGTCTCACTTTATGGATCAATGTCGCGTCTCATTAAGAAGACTCAGAGTCAAGGCCGCGTTTCATTAACAGAACTTAGTCTTACCTAAGTGCCAGTTACCAAGGAGTTGGATTCGCCTACAGCTGAGCAAAGAAGATGGAGCAAAATTTTTCAAACTTTTATATATAAACAGTAAAAGTGGATACAAACACTCTAAACAGAGTGTCCTCTTCTTTACAAAAAGGGGGAAAAGAAAAGAAGGCTAAATGTCCTGGTTCGCCAAGGTACGGATTTGTTCCCTAAGGCGGTGAATCTCGTGTTGGCGCGTCCTTTCAGCTTCCATAATAGCCCGGTCCCGCAGCTCCTCTTCGGATAAGAAATTTCTTGCGGCCAGCTGCGTTCGCAGAGATTCCACCCTGGAAGAATGTAGAGACAGACTCTCTTCAGCTCGCGCCCTAGCAGCTTGTTGCTCCTCTAGCTGCTTTTTGATGGTAGCAAGCTTTTCCTCATTGAGCGCAAGCACAACTTCTGCCTTGGCAATGGTGTCCCGAGCCCTGATGATGACTTGCTCTGTGCTCTGCATGACAAGCTCGGATTCCCTTGAATCGCCAGCTAGTTTCTGACATTCAGCCTGGGAATATTCGAGATTGCGGATCTCTGCAGCGATTTGTGCCTCCGCTTCCTGTCGCTCTCGTTCTTGAGCAGCTAGGAGCCTAGTCAGGGTGGCCTGGGCCTCACTAAAAGAGCCAGCATCTTCCAAAGACTCCAGCTCCTGCAGGTAGTCTCCCAGTTGCTCTACCACCCGTAGACACGCCTTGGCAAGTGAAGGGCCTCCGTTTAATTCGACGTTCACGGCCAGATTTTTTAAGAAGCGTCTGGGCAAATTGGAACGAGCTGTTTCCACATAAGATGAGATCAATACATGATCCCATCGAAGCGAAGAATTGCTGCACCATCTGACGTGCCAGTTTCCCCATGTCTTCACCACCTAGGAAGCTTCCCGACCCCTTTTCTGTCACAGGATAAGGGATATAAGGCGGATCTTCTCGCACAAGAGTCGTACTGGCCGTCGAGACAGCAAGAGCTAGACCGGCCGCTGACGCTTCCGGAGGTACTACCTCTGCAGGAGCCTCCACGACTAATGAGGGAGTAGTAAGCACGACCTCCTCAGAAACCTCCACCGAGACCTGAGCTGTATGGCCTTCTGGAAGGGTGCCAACCACCGGACTCTCCACCTGAGCCCCCTCAGTCCTCTCTGCAAGTTATCGCGATGTTAGCCACAATGATAGAAGAGCTAAACATTTAAAGCATCAGAGCTGCCTTACCAGGTTGGAGGTCCGGAGACGTCAAATCCTGCGGAGCGGAAGTCTCCTCGGCTTCAGCAGTAACCTCCTCGCCTGGCAGAGTGAGAGCCTCCTCAGCCTCAGTGGTTGCTTCCTCTTCTGGCAGAGTGGAAGGCTCCCCAGTTTCAACAGCTGCCCCCTTTGAGGGTATCTCAGCAGCCGAGACCTCAATCCCCTCGGGCTGGGTCAACTCTTTCACCATCTCCTCGATACGCGAGGAGGTTGTAGCCTCAGCATCTTCGGTTGGCCCTGCAGCATAAAAGAAGAATGTTAGAACATCCTCTTCAAAGAGAAAATTAGACAGAAGATGGAAAGAATACCTTCAGTAGGGATAATCGCCAGCGATGGTGCAGTCGATGGCTCACCCTCATGTATTTCCTCCTCCGAGATGTGGAAGAATTTGCTCTGATCAGGAAGAGCGGGTTCATCGCCATAGTCGGTCTCGTCTTCAAAGGCGCTTTCCCCCGATAACGAAGAAGACGACAGCGCAACGCGAGGAAGCTCCGCAACAGGAGCCTTACCTCCAATTACCCCAGTGTTAGGACTAGGGTCGACTGCCCTAAGACTGGAAATGAAGATGCTAGGAGACCCCGGCTGCTGTGCCTCGTCTCTCCCATCATGAGCAGAAGAAGGCTCGGGTTGAACTGAGATGCCTGCAATCTCAACATCCCCTCCAGTCATTATGTCGACCTCCAGTGACTCGTCATCTTCGGCGGCGGTGGACTCGTCAACAAGCTCCCCTTCCTCCACGGTCTTGCTGCGCGACCTAGGAGCACGGACTAGGGTGGGGAAATCTTCATCTTCCGACGGTTCCTCAACCCTAACAGGGACGTCTTCAGGAGGAGCCTCAACTCCGGCAGAGATGTCTCCGGATTGAGAGACTTCAGCCGTTAAATCCCTCCGAACCTTCTTTGGGGCAGGCTCAGCGATAGAAGCAGAGCGTCGACGACGCTTGCTCGCCAACTGCTTAGACCTCCTGGCCCGCGGCTCCTCCCTCGTGGCTGGTGGCTCCGCCCTTGTCGTTGGTGGCTCTGCCCTTGCCGGTCGCGGCTCCGCCCTCACTGCTGGGGGCTCCCTCCTCGATCTTCGCCCGACCTCCTTTTGGGCCTTCAGGTACTGTTCTACAAGTTTCGTCGGTTTACTAGAATCAGTCCTGGCCTCGAGACTTGCATTGATGCTCTCAATGCATGAAGACGCCGGAAAAAAGTCTGGCGTTTGGATGGCTTGGGAGTACCAAGTACAGAAGCTGAAACTCGTACGGCACTTGGGCCCCTCGAGAGGTAGACGAAAAGATACTCCCGTCCCTCCAGCCACACTATAGTACCAGGCCCGAGCACCCTCGAACAGGTTCCCTTCGAAGGCAAGTCTAGCATTGGGGTTCCCGACATAGAGCTGATCATAGCCGAACTGTCGAGCGAAGCGACTCGGCATGTACGGCTCAATGGTACATGACGTCCCTTGCCGGAAAAGCACATATCCGGGCCGGATATTTAGCAACCACCAGAAGGCCCCCGCAGATAACCTCGTGAAGTCATCTGGGCCAACAGAATCAACAAGTAGATCCCCGAAAGATGCATCAGGGATCTGGAGGAGGCAGCGATTGAGCTGGTAGTTTGCAGGGTCTGAAAGGCACTTCCGGACGTAATATATATAAGGATCATGCCATTTTGAACCCTCCAACCGCTGTACAAAAGGGACAGAACTCTCCCTCCAACGCGCTGCCGTCATCAAAGAAGGGCAATGCATCACGTACCAAGCAATAAGGTACGTGTAAGGCAGCTCGACACGAGGGTTGGGACGCTTCACCGTCGGACTCCCCTCTGAGTCAACATACGGCTTTCCCTCGGAGTCTGCAGTTTTTGGTGGCTCGCAGAAACTCTTAGTGAGCGCCCGCAGCCCGCTCTGAATACCAGCCGCCACGGCCGGGAGAAGGGCTATGGGGTTCCCATGAGCCAGGAGCACCGCCGGGTACACCACGTCAGCAACAATGACTTCATGCGGCAGCGTGGGCACCACACAGCGCTTCAGCCACAGCATCAGAAAGCCCGCCAACAGCGCCCGATCGGAGATAGGAGTCCGGCTTGATGGTGAAAGCTTTCAAAAACCAAGTCAGGGTCGAAACCGTCCTCGTTCGACTCCGTGGTGTAGAAGCTGTTCGGAGCCTGGTCGATCCTGTCTTCAATCTCCCTGTCAGAGCTGGGATCCAATCGGGTTATCCGATGGTCTTTGGTGTTGACATTATTGAACAAGTAACTGGCCCAAGACAGTTGCTTGACTCCCTGCGACCGCCATTTGGTTATCTGGCCGCAAATGTGGAAGTGACATAGCACTTCCCAGTAGGTCTCATATATGAGGGGAAACTCCTCCTTCACATAGCGAAGCTCCACAGCGGTCGGGACATATTCCTCATAGGGAATATCCCCTGTCGACAGCCCCGAGACCTCGTGCAGCTCGTGCAGAGCAAGGCCCATCTCTCCGACCGGAGTGAAGAACGTCCCCGTCGAAGGATTATAACGCTCTAGAATCCCAAAGAAGTTCTGAGAGCTTTGAGGGATCCCCCACTGCACGGCCCTGACTGCCGAGTACAGTCCCACGCGCTTTAGCAGACCCCCGAGCTCGGTAAGGACAAAGCCGACCATTCTGCCCCACCAATAGTTCTCCGTGGAACGGACCCACCCCGGCGCACGGAACCCAACCGGGTAGTCACCCTCCGCCTCCATGAAGGCGTTGAGGAAGGTAGTGCCAAGTTGTGGTATCTCCCCAGCTGGAACCTCAGTCCTGCGCGACCCAGGGAAAAGGCCGATAACTGACCTGTCATGGCTATCATGACGGTATACTTTGTGGGAGCCCAAATCACCGAGAGTGATCTCGGGAACATATCGAGCAAGGTCCCATTCCATCTTCCGAGGGACGGACATATGCTGGAAGTAGGACAGCGGGAACATCCTCTCCATGTCTGGAAGAAAGAATCTTCCACCCTTTATTTGACGGAGCCATTTGTAAGTTCCGTCATACACGCTATGGCCGCCCTCGTGGATACGATCTCCGAAGAAGAAGGCAGGCTTCTCCAGCTTGATGCCAGCATCTGTTGCGAATGCTGCATCAGTCATAAACACCCGAAGAGTTCTCATGTCAACATTTGAGAGCCTCTCTCTGCGATCCGGTGACTTGTCAGCAGTCACAGGAACAGTCCTTTGTAATACAAAAGTCAAATCCCGGTCAGCACCACCTACATGACCAAAGTGGCACTTCTTGGCGAGTGAAGTAGTAGGGCGTGGCGCTGCAAAAAGAAAAGGACACTTAGTTAGATACTCTATCAAAAGCATAGAAAAAAAAATGCTAAGTGTTCATAATCTGAACGCAGAGAGACACTGGACGCAGGAATTATCAAATCCGCGTCCAGACCTGCGCATCCACGCAGAAGACACTGGACGCAGGAATTATTAAATCCGCGTCCAGACCTGCGCATCCACGCAGAAGAGGCACTGGACGCAGGAATTATCAAATCCGCGTCCAGACCTATGGGATCGGCGTCTCCACAACATTCTCCTTGATGTCACTTCTGGGGTGCGAAAAGAAGGGAGTTATCCACCTTAACCTTTCCACTACCATAATCGCCAGAAGTTAAGGAGGGTAACTCCCTTCCTTTCACATCCCCAGATGTCGAAGTACTTGGACTCGGGTGCCAGATTCATCAAAATCAGCAGCTGATGAAACAGAACGCAAGGATCAAATCCGCGTTCTGTAAACTAAGTCCGCGTCTGAACCCTTCACAAATAGAAAATATTCTAAGTGAAGAATCTGAAGCGCAGGACTCAAGGGCGCGAGGGTCCAAACCCGCGCCTCGGTTATCATCCCAAAGACTGCGTCTGGGAATCAAACACGATTTGAAATTCACGTGTTAAGGGTTCTTAAAAGTTCTTTGAACTTTCTTTAATGGCGAAACTTCCGCCTAAGAGGCCTTTACCTTGGAGACCTGGGAGAACGACGTCCTGTGCAGAGGAGGAGCTGCCCCTCTGGGCCTCGGCAATGGTCGCCTTAGAGGACGACGCGGTCGGCTTGGCCTTGGGTGCCATTGGTGATCAGAGGTCAATGAAGAAGATGAGCAGTAATGGAGAAGAAGAACTCTCTTAAATCTCTGAGTAAGCGCGTTCGGAGAAGAAGATGCATCTCTCCAACTGTTGCCTTTTATAGGCACAGGGATTCGCGAAGATACGCGGCGTGTGGCCCGGTAGACGCTGCAGCGAGTCGCCGCTTGACGCGTGTAACCAAATCGTTTCTGAACGGAGAAGATCATGCGTCGCAACCCCGCCACGAGTCAGCAGTCGACACGTGGAGCAGTTCATTTAATGAACCAGGAAATCCGCGCGCCAAAAGGCGAAATTTCGCCGGTTCCCTAGGCCAGCTGGCGGCGTAATCATGACATGGCACAGAATTCGCGCCCAAAGAACGCACCTCCTCGATGGACATGCCACGTCAGCCTCTCCATGAATGCATTTGGAAGGTCGCGTCTCTCTAAGAAATTCGCGTCCTTCCAGTCTGGCCAAATATCGCGTCTGCCTTCTGAAGATCAGTCACGTCTCCATTGCCAAAGGACGCACGTTACAGAAATCGCGCCTTTACAGCAGTACCATCTCTGCTTTTTGAAAAAGAACCTGCGTTTGGCCTCCTGCTTCTGCAAAATCAGTTCAACAGTACACTGACGCAAGCAGACGACCAACCACTCCTGGCTTAAAGCGCGCCAGTGACAGACTAAAAGCAATCGGGAAGGTTTAGACTGTGCATCTAGACACTCAACATGATCACTCTGGGGGCTTCAAAGAGTTCAACAGTACACTCACGAAGACCAACTCCAGATAAGATTAACCCGGAGCATCAACAGTCTAGTCATGAAGGCGAACTCAGCTAGAGTCCAAAGTATTTCGAAATCCGTCCCAGTTAAGTGCGGAATGTCGAAAACTTTGGAGGGGGTTCTGTAGGCTGTCTAAAAATTACCAAGACAAGCCACCAAACACAGAGATCCAAGATCCAGGCGCAAGGCTAAATGTGACAATCAAGACGCGAGAGATAGCCCGCGTCTCAGCATCAAGGCGCGTTGGCTCAACGCCCGCGTCTCAGTATCAAGGCGCGTCGGCCCGAAGCCCGCGTCTCAGCATCAAGGCGCGTCGGCCCGAAGCCCGCGTCTCAGCATCAAGGCGCGTCGGCCCGAAGCCCGCGTCTCAGCATCAAGGCGCGTTGGCTCAACGCCCGCGTCTCAGCAACAAGGTGCCCCCACCTTGGTTGTAACCACCCCGATTATGGCGCCATCCACCGCCCATGTAGCGGGGAAGTTAGCCCTCATCGTGGAGCACTTTTAGGGGGCACGATCACCCCCTAAAAACCCTATAAATAGTCCCATCACTATTGAGGACGACGACGATTATCGGGCAAAAGAGAGATTCCGAGAAAAAAAAGGAGAGATCATCGACAGAGAGAGAGAAAACCCTTCAGCGAGCTTACTGAATACTAGCCGCTCTTCGCCTACCTCCTCTTCTAGAGTTTTGGTAGACGGAGCTGAGTTACTCCCTCTACCGACCGAAGAGAAGATCCCCGACGGTCCAAACAGTCATCCGGTCAACGGAGAACAAGATTCACTCTCCACCGCCACCCGAAGAACCCAGCACTAAACAAAGGGGAAATTCAAGATTCAATATTCCCCCTCCCTTGTAACCGGAAGATTAAGCCGGCTGTAATTTTTTCATCTGATTCAAGGAAACGTTACACCAGCCACCCTTCTCCGTGTCAAACACTAATATGGTTCAACAGAGAGTTGAAAAGTTTTATGGACTTCTTATTAGTTTACTTATACAATCAATGACCTGGTATTCGATTATATTTAGGATTTTGTTTTCGGATCCAATTAGATTCCAAATTATTTTTATTTTATTTTTCTAGTTAGATTAGACTACTACTTTTAAAGCCTATTTAAAGGCTATTGTATTCTTATTTTCTACATAATATTTTGATATATTCAATTGAGTTTATCCTCTTAAATTGCTATCTTTTGCTCATGGATTCGATTTGTTATCTTTTGCTCGTGGATTCGATTTGTTATCTTTTACTCGTGGATTCGAGTTGTTTGCTCGTAGATTTGAGTATTATCCTACCTGAAAGTATCTTTCAGTGTTCGTTGGGGCTAGAACGAGATGTAGTCGGTGTTATTTACTTCACTGTCCGCGTCAAGTGGTATATGAGCTTCGATAATTTTTCGATGATGGTAGGAGACGACGGTAGATTGCAAGGTCTTTCCACTAGGATGTGCACTGTTGAAAGGAGGTCAACGCTATCAAGTCAATATTGGATCTTATGGTCCAAGAGATTAAGAAGTTGTCTCTCAAGATTGATGATCTAAGTCTAACCGATGGTACATACCAAAGCGGACATGATCGTCAATCGAATCAACATCCACACAACAACTTCTACCACATCAACCACCACCTATCAACCACCACCACATCATCCATCACCAAAGTATCCTCTACAATATCCTTAATTTAATGTATTTTTTCACAAAAGAAATTGCACAATCACTTCTATCAATATAATGATTTTGAAGATGTTTATGAAGATGAAGTGATGGTCTATGGAAGGCGAAGGAGGTTCGCTAATCTTATTCTAAATAGGGGAAGTAGATTTTCTAACCCGAATAGGAGAGATAAATTTCTTAATTCTATTCGTGACAAAGGAGGAGGATAACCAAATCCTGATGAATTAAAGATCCCTTCTTTTGATGTACATCTTGATACTGAGTCCTCTTTAATTTGGATTGATGAAGTTGATAAGCTTTTGACATGGCATATATTCCTATGGAGAATCATGTCAGGTTTGTGGCTTATAAACTTAAACGAAGAGCAACGATATAGTGGAATTAACTGCAAAACATCTGTATGCAATAAGGTAAACCAAAGAATTGGAGGCGGATGAGACGACTTTTACAAAGTAAATTTCTCCCTCCAAATTATCATCAAATTTTGTTCAAACAATTTGAGAGTTGCTCCTAAGAAAATAGAACTGTTATCGCATATATATCGAAGAGTTCTATTGGCCTTTCTGTCGCTCGGATTAGCTATGACTGAAGAACAACCAGCGACAAAGTACACTAGTGGGCTCAATTATTCAATTCAAAAGCATATGCTTCTACACAATGCGCTCTCCCTTGATGAAATCCATAACCTTGCTTTGGAGGGAGAAGAGATAGCGATTCAGCCCCCACCTTTCAGGAGATCTTATCGGTCAAATGAGACAACGAAGCAACATTAACAACCACATATTGAAGAGCAGTCAATCATGAGAGATTAATTATTGACTGTCATGCCTGCAACCAACAATTAGATGAGTGACCGAGATATTCAAACTTTTGTTAGTTTCATTCAAAACTTCAAGCGGTTGTCAGCAAAACAAAATTCCTTAGTGAAACAATTTGGTTATGAAGCCTATTCCACCTATTACAAAGTTTACAGAAGAAGAGAAGCCTAAGTTCATATCTATATGCAATCGAGGTGAGTTCTTGGTGGAATCAAAAGAAACAAAGCAAAGCCTTACTTTATTAGTCAATGAAGAAGTTACTCCACCTGCTGAAATTCATGAGAAGGTGAGACCATTATTGGAAGAGTCCAAAAGAGTTGTACACGATAAGCAGGATTACAATCCATGAGAGATATACCGCATCACATTGATCTTATCTCGGAAGCAAGTCTACTTAATCTTTCACACACCACTAGCTACATCTTAAGAGACTTTTTAGTCAATGAAGAAGTACTCCACCTGCGAAAATTCATGAGAAGGTGAGACCATTATTGAGTCCAAAAGAGTTGTGCACGATAAGCTTTCGAAAGGATTACAATCCATGAGAGATATACCGTATCACATTGATCTTATCTCGGAAGCAAGTCTACTTAATCTTTCACACCACTACCTACATCTTAAAGAGAGTGAAGTTTTAAAAGAGAAGGTTAAAGAGTTGAAACACAAAAGCCACAACAGAGAGAGCATGAATAAAGAAATTGGACTTTCTCGTATGCAAAAAAGTAGATTTTGATGAGAAATCTAATAAGAAGTACAAGATACAGCTGATAAGAAGAGATGCTAAAAACTCTTTGAAGAAGAAGATATGATGAAGGTGTATTTGAGAAGAGAAAAAAATCTCAACTGAAAGAGTCTCTTCGGAGCAGCTATATCCAGATTGGAACTCAAAGACGATTTCTTTTGAAGAGGGAGGGACTGATGTAGGAGACTAGGACCACAAAAGTAGCAGAATTTGCATTAGTCGACTAATCATCAAAAGTAGTCGACTAACCCTCGTAGTAGCCAATTAATCCAATCTCAGTAGTCAACTAATATGGTTCAACA